>JBBPOI010000087.1:0-31956 GCA_038091355.1 Phylloboletellus chloephorus | reverse complement strand
CCTGGCGCAGGTGGCACGTCAAGGTCAACCAGAACCAGCGTCGCTTCGCCACCGTCTCCGCGCTCGCTGCCTCCGCCCTCCCCTCCCTCGTCCTCGCTCGTGGCCACCGCATCGAGCAGGTTTCCGAGATTCCCCTCGTCGTCCCCAACGCCGTAGAGTCCCTCACAAAGACAAAGGATGCTGTCGCCCTCCTCAAGAGCGTCAACGCCTACCCTGACGTCGTCAAGGTCTCCAACTCCCGCAAGCTCCGCGCAGGAAAGGGCAAGATGCGTAACCGCCGTTACCGCCAACGCCGCGGTCCCCTCGTCGTCTACAATGAGGACAACGGCATCGTCAAGGCATTCCGCAATCTCCCTGGTGTCGAGCTCGCCAACGTCAGCAGGCTCAACCTCCTCCAGCTCGCACCCGGTGGTCATCTCGGCCGCTTCATCATCTGGACAGAGGCTGCTTTCGCCCTTCTTGACCAAGTCTTTGGAACCTTTGACAGCCCATCCGCATTCAAGAAGGACTACATGTGCGCCTCCACTCCCCTCCCGTCTCCCGTTCTGACTCTCGTATTTCTAGTCTTCCTACCGCCAAGATCTCCAACCCCGATGTCACCCGCCTCATCAACAGCACCGAAATCCAGTCCGTTGTCCGTCCCGCTAACGCCAAGATCCAGAAACGTCCCTGGACCCAAAAGAAGAACCCGTTGGTCAACAAGGCTGTTCTCTTCCGCTTGAACCCTTACGCCAAGGTCCTTCGCCGGCAGGAGCTGCGTACGTACCCTGCACCATATTGTAATCATGCTCACTCTTTCCACTCCCAGTCCGCCAGGCGCACAAAGGAAAGAAGGAAAAGAAGGCTGGACCCGCTCACGTCGCCGGCGAGGCCATGCTCAAAACCCTCTTTGCTCCTTGAAGTGCCACGTCGGTAGTTACTTGTTTCTCGTCGTACCATGCCCACAAATTCATCGGGAATGCCTGTCGATTCTGACCCTCGACATCTGACAATATGTCGTGATATGGCATGGATCGTAAGGATGTACATGGATTAAGACGCCAACGATGAAACTTCTTTCTCATAAACATCATCAGAACGTCGCGGGAACCTGATCCTTTTCCGAGAATCCAAAGTGACCCTCGGACAGGGTATTGAGCTTGTCTTCTTCTTTGTCGAGTGAGCGTACGGAGAACCAGAAGGCGATTCCGGCGACACACGCCAGGATGGCGACGGTCGTGTAGTTCCATACGAGCAGAGGATCGATGGACAACGCTGTTTTCGGAAATCGTCAGCTGCGAAGCACCCATATCAACGTTGTAGCTGTGACTACTGACAGACGAAAGCCTCGCCGAGCGCAGAGGAGAGAGCGCTCGTGAAGAGGAACATGGACATCACAAGCGAGCGCATGTTCTTCGGAGCTTTGGTGAAAGCATACTCGAGCCCAGTGATGGAGGCGAATATCTCGCTCAATGCAATCAGAACGTATCTAGATGGATCAACGGATCGTTAGTGCACCGACGGCAATGCTTCGCCTTCATTACTTACGATCCCGTTTGGATCCAGACGTTCAGCGGCGAGACGAGTGGATTCCCTTCAGAGTCTACGCAAGTGCCAGCATAATCGCCGCACGGGTTCGTCTAAAGACGTGCATTCAATACACTTGAATTGGGTTATACTGAACGACTCGCCTTGTAAATGTATTGCTGAACGACTGCTGCCCAAATCATGGCTCCAGTTGCGGTAGCGAAACCCCACGTGATTTTCTTGAGCGCAGTAAATCTCCAACCCCATCTCACGAATGCAGGGTATATCTGCGAAACAGAAATAACAAGTCGACCTAGATGACATTACAGAACGGCGTACAATCAAGTCACATATGGGGATGAAAATGATCAGTGCAAAAGGGTCCAAGTTCGACAAGACATCATTGGGCAGGCCGTGGGTGCTCATGGTGGCAGCTTGCGAGGTCAGATTGTTATTCAGTTGGTTGTAGCAGAGCCCTACGCATATAAAATGTCACGGGGATTCGCACGAAATAAAGAGAACTGCGTACAGTAGATTGGGAACCACCCAAAGACACTGCAAGCCTTGAATCCACGTCGGACCTCATCTACCCAATGGTCGTCGAACTTCATCCACTGGGGCTTCTCGCCGACCACCTTAGAAGGTTTAGCGTTCTCCCAGAAATCATTCGCGGTAAGTTGTCTGATGCATCGGACAGGATTCCAGCTCCAACGGCCTTCAGCGGCGTATCGCCAAAGACGAAGTGAAGTGGCCAGCACGGAGCCGGTGGGAGGGGAAGTGCGGTACCGCCCATGACCCGCCCAGAGAAAGAGGGGAGAGATAAAGAAGACGACAGTGGGGAGTGTATATGCGAGCCAGTAACCCACATACTGCGGTGATGGTCAGAAACAGCCATCGAAAGTGAAGGAAGCTAGTACCTTTTCCGCATACACCATGCCAACTTGTCCAACGAGCGCGCCAATGTTGATGAAGAGATAGAAATACTGGGCGGGAGATGGTGGGAAGGCCCAAGGCGTAAGGATGAACACGTACCATATAGATTCTGGACGTAGTCATTGTGGGATCAACGATAACACGCTCGCCAGACTTGGTGGTGGCAATGAATGGTTTCGTTCGTCGGTATTGCTCAGCAACCAACGGGGAGATATTAGACTTGAAGCCGCCAGTTCCCGTACCTGTGACAATGAGAGCCAATACAAACAATCCAGTTGATGCCTTTCCGCCGATAATGCCAGGGATGGCGGAGATGATCATGATGACATGTCCAAGCATAGACAAAGCCACGCTCCAACAAATAGTCTTGTAGCGACCCCAATAGGTGTCAGCGATATAGGCACCACCGATAGGACAGATATAAGACCTATTAGAAGCATCAGGTCGTATGGCGGGACAAGGATAACTGGTAAGAAATGGTTACCAGAACTGATAGAAGGTAGTCAATCCGGTGGACATCTGCTGGCCACCTCCAAGAGCGCCGGACTGCCCATTGGCCCCACCTGCACCAGTGCGAGAGCCAGGCGGGAGCGGCTGTTGAATGAAGTTGACCTGTCACGGTGGGTACTCAATGAGGCACAGCCATGACAAATCGCGCATGTCAACTCACGAAGACGGCGCTGGCGCCTTTGGAACGTAGGACGAGTGAGCATCAATAGGGCGACGAAAGACGAAACATTTATACCATAATACTAAAATGGATAGATATTAGGGGGGAAAGGGCTAAACGAAAGATTGCAGGACTTACAGAGAAACGTTCAGCTAACTCAACGACAGCGATCACTACGGGACGGGTTGGGGAAAAGTGTGGGACGAAGAAGAGAGGGCTCACTGTACGCGGCCCAGGGAATTGCATCGGACACGCGACGGAGAGTGGCCAACTCATGCACTGTTGGGAACTCGAGTCCCTTGTGGGCATCGTCGTCGTCGTCGTCGTAGTAGTCGTTCACGGGCGCTACATCGATCTTTTCAAGAGAGTGCGCGGACGAGAGACGGCGTTGATGAGCTTCTGCGAGTGCAGCGGGAACGCTGCGATCGACGTCCAGACCAGCCATCCTAGGGAGTTGAGAACAAGGAGCAGAAGGGAGCGAGACCAGCAGGGATTCCTCCTGCTCTAAATGCGCTGAACGCCTGCCAGTCCTTGACGACAGTTAAACTTGCTCCGTTGATACGGTGGCATGATCGCATGGTCCTCAGGAACCGCTTATCGCGAGCTGGGAGAGAAAGGAAGTCGTGGGTATTCAGTTGAGCTGGCCCAGATGGCGCAGTGCGTGCAGAAGTGGCAGAGGCACATCGCCGGTGGACCGCGCGACCTTCCTCCACGCCTCAGTGCCTTGCACTATAGCGGGTCACATCAGCACTCGGCTCCTCGGCTACTTTTCAGATCCCGAATCTCCGACTAAACCCCGCTGTGCTGACCACGTGATGTCGATCGTTATCCTCCATTTTTCTCACCGGAGTCTTTGTCATTGAATCGGCGATTGAATTCAACCGTCAACTTTGACACCCAGTTTCGAACCCCGCGAGTCTCAATATTGCGTCGAGTCCACCTCATCAGCACCAACTCTGTCGCAATTCCTTTCCGCACAAAATAGACATCCAGTCCGCTCTAGCTCCCCAACGCTCTCCCGTGCCGCGTCACATTGCGGGCATTCGAATCACCACTGGTTGACGGACTTGTCGCGCAGACCTCCACACCAGCCATGTGATAATGATCATGCCAAATGTCAGAGCAAATCTGCCAAATGCTCAGGTCAGACCACACTCGAGTCTCGTCAAACACCAACATTTCAAGGATCGAGAGTGCTGTGTGGACTGTCAGTGGCGGCATCCACCAGCACGAGCGACATGCTCACCAAACAGCGCCTGCAATTGCCCGCAGTAGACGACTCCTTCGCAAGAATTGCCCATGAATAACCACGGAAGCGATTTGTTGAGCACTCCCGCACCCGCGACCCAAAACACCCAAGTTGCGAGCAACCACACCGCTTGTGTGCCGATGGACGCGATCGGACGTCGTGACCAGAGTGGGTCCAGAAAGAAAAGGGTATACGTTCCAGACGTGACAGTCGTCCAACATCCTGCGAACCTGCACACGTCAGCAAGAGAACGTGTTCGTACGGCCTACGTCGAAAGTACTCACAACAGGAAGCGCACCCCTGTGCTTGTCGCTGAATCGGGTGCGTTGTTGTTGTACTTGTACTGTAGTAGAAGCCATGTTCCGTCGGCAACCTACATTTCGCAGTGGGGTCCGTCAGTTATCCAGAATATGAGCACAAATCAATGAACCTCTGCTAAGCTACTGAAAAGCAGAAATATATAGATGACTAGAGTACGTGTGAGCGCCACAAGGTCACCGCCAATACTGGGACCGATGGCTTTGGACTTACGTGGGCCATACTGCTGAACACGAATCCCAGATACCTTGTTGAGGGCTCTCGGATGGCGCTTCGAATGCCGATACAGCAAGTATAGTGGGCAGAAATAAATGAGCGCCAACATAGGGGTGACCGCCGCAATGATGCTTGTGATAGCGCTCGAGTATATCCTAGAATCGCTGACATCGGAGGCAGCAGAGACACCGGCGCTGCTTTGGAGCGCCAAGGAACCGGTGGCAAGGGCAGCGAGGATGCATAGGGACGATGCGAAAGGAAGTATTTCGACCAGCTTGGGGTCGAAAGGATGAGACTCGGAAAACACAGGCAGAGGTATAGCGCACCGAAATAGTTTGGCGACGGCATGTGGGCATAGATACGCTTGCTATCAAGACAGAAGCAGTCGCAGCGGCACTGATGGCATGTGTTGCCAGGGGAGAGGAATGAAGCGGCTCGGGCTCGAAGGTTGGAAGACCTTGCATGGTTTAGTGGTCAACCAGCTGCAGAAGCACAACCACGCTGATCCATGCTGACCGCACGCAGAAACGTGTTTGCAGCGTTGCTTCTGGATCTCCCGAGGACAGCCAAGTGCGAGTTCGCATGTTGGTCAGGCTCAGACACAATCTGGCTGGATGTCGAGTGAATACTGACAATCTCGAGCGAACACTGCAAGAGTCTGGCCTCGACTTGAGTAAACGCAAAAACAGCGTCGTTTACACACCAAGTACCTGCATCGGTCGCTAGCCCCGAGTCCCTCTCGTCCAGCATCTCCGCGTCGATTTGGCGGCAGTTCTGTATCGCCGCCGTCCTCTCGCTGTCGCTTTCAGCGTTGGCTATCTCCAGCTGCAAAGGAAGACATTGTCCTTGCCACCTGGTCCAACCCCGCTGCGAATAGCGGGAATGTTTGGAGTTCCACTGCTCACTTATACGGAATGGGCCAAGCTCCATTGGTAACTTCCCGCTTGGACACACACCGTGCGACAGCCAACACATCCCGTAGGTGACATGGTCTACTCCAGTTTCTTTGACCAGGAGATCATCGTGATCAACTCCGAGAAGGTCGCCAGAGCGCTCTTGGATCAGCGCTCTGACATCTACTCCGATCAACCCGAGATACCTACGAATGCTCTGTACGGACAGTGCCCACCGCGTTGACCTATGGCGAGATTCACGTTGTTCATAGGTTCGATCTGGACTTCAATACCCTGTTGATGCATTATGGGGACAGATGGTGGCTACAGCAAAGACTTTTTGACCAAGCGTTCAGGGCTGAAGCTGCGCCCAAGTATCGTCCGATGCAACAGCGCAAGTCCCATCAGTTGCTTTGACCATCTTCGAAGATCCAGAAACTGCTTCGGGCATATTTATCGTATGTACCACTACTTGAAGCTGACTTCTCTCGAGCCTTCTTTGGCAACAGGTACAATCCGTCGTGTTGTCAGCACTCTACGACTATGAGACGCAACCGAAGAACGACGCCATGGTGGACGTTGTCTGCTGGGCGATGTAATTGGCTGTCCAGGAGATTCGACCCGAGGTGGCAGCGCTCTTTAGCGCGCTCCTTTTTTGTAGGTTTTCCTGCTTCCCCACCTTATGTCGTGCTCACGTACCAGCTAGTGTTTACCACTCCCTTCGTGGTTCCCTGGCATGGACATCCACCAGAAAGCTGCACAATCAAGGGAATGGGCCATACAGTGGTTAGACACTCCTTTGAGTTTGTATTTGGGAGAATGGTCAGTTAATTTGCGCTCTGGATGATACTCCTTGAAACTTTCTTCTAGAAGGAGGGGACAGCAGGTTCATCAATGGTTTCTGATGCTATGAGCAGAATGAGGGGTTCCGAACCACGCCTCCTCCAGGCGATCAAGGAAGCCTCGGCAACTGGTTTTGGAGGACAGGACCGCATGCCTGAGTGCGGCGTATACCGTTTTGATTTCGCCACTGTGCATCTTGCAGCTACGTCGGAGATTCATGCGTTCTGCAGACGGGGTCGAGCTCTAGGTATCATCCTCGCAACGGTACTCTTCCCGGATGGTCAGAAGAGTGCGCAGAATGTAATTGACGTCACGGTTGGAACCTCGAGGTTGCCAATGTGGACCGACAGACCGTCATTGAAGTATATTGATGTTGTCCTCCGGGAGACTTTGCGTTGGCATCCTATTCTACCCCTGTGTGAGATGTTTTATCGTACTCATTCAACCAAGCTTATACTCATTTCCCCTCACAGCGACTCCACACTGTCTACATCGGAAAGCGATGTATACGAGGGTTACTACATTCCGAAAGGTAATCCCTTCCTCCTGGATTTACCAGCTTCTCTCACTTGACTCTAGGAGCGACTGTGATGCCAAACGTCTGGTGCGCTTAGGGGTGGATGCACTACTTCTTCGACTAACAAAGGCTCAGGGCGATGAGACACAATGAGGGGAAGTATCCAACCCCTTTGATTTCGTTCCAGAGCGCTTCCTGGATGCAGACGGGAAGTTGAATGCTGACCTGTTAGGGTCTGCGTGGGACGGCGCATCGCTGACGGCTCCGTCTGGTACGCCATGTCCGGGATGCTCGCGTTCGATTTCCCCAAGGCGAAAGACTTGGATGGGAATGATATCGACATTATGCCGCAGTGGTCAAGTCGGGTTGCGATTGATGGTGTTGAAACCATCACAGATCTTAACAAACAAGTCAATCCAGCCACCTGCTTCCGTTCCCTTTCAAGGTGACTCCCCGCCGGTTGGACATGGTAATCGAGGATATCCGCACGTTGATTCTTTCCAGTTCATCTTGATCCCTTGTCTTTTACCCGGCTGTTTGATCGCATGCTGTTTCTGCTAGTACTTACGGTTGGTATCCCACATTCTGACTAGATGAGATCGATGATTGATGCTGGTTGCAAAATGCCTCGCACAGCACACCCGACAGCCTATGCATCGTATGATAAATTGATAGCTCTCTCTTTTTCCTTGACAAAAAATGCATACGAAATCTATCAACAAAAGTCGCGACAGAATTTGTGACTATCATATCCTCGGCAACTTGCGGAATGCATTGATTCTCCGATTTGCGGAACAAACCGGCAGACGGATCGGCGTGATCGGGACCTGAAATCGATTTGAGGCGGAAAAAAACAGTGAACAATCGACCAACTCAACTTCAACTTCTTCGTCTGCCATCTGCTGTCCAGGCTCGACGCCGTTCTTATTTCCCTTATTCACCTAGACTATCGCAATGCCTTTCGCTCCTGGTTGGTTGCATCCCGCCCCGTCAATGTACTCGCTGACCTTCGTGCCGCAGGTGATGCGAGCAAGGGTGCTTCCCTCTTCAAGACGCGCTGCGCACAGTGCCACACCGTCGGTGCTGGCGAGCCCAACAAGGTTGGACCCAACCTGCATGGGTAAGCAGGTCTTGACTTCCCTACTCTGAGACCGCCGCGCTCATCGTCGCTAGGATCTTCGGTCGCAAGACTGGTCAGGTCGAAGGCTACCAGTATACCGCCGCCAACGTCAACAAGGGTATTACGTGGGATGAGCAGACGCTGTTCGAGTATCTTGAGAACCCCAAGAAGGTGTGCTGCAGTTCTTCCCGTGTTCCGACCAACCGTCGACACTCTCGCTCTTTAGTACATCCCCGGTACAAAGATGGCCTTCGCCGGTCTCAAGAAAGAAAAAGACCGCAGTGACCTCATCACATGGCTCAAGCA
This sequence comes from Phylloboletellus chloephorus, assembly GCA_038091355.1. Taxonomy (NCBI): domain Eukaryota; kingdom Fungi; phylum Basidiomycota; class Agaricomycetes; order Boletales; family Boletaceae; genus Phylloboletellus; species Phylloboletellus chloephorus. The sequence goes on along the minus strand of JBBPOI010000087.1, from coordinate 23,385 downwards.
AGAGGTGAGCTAATCTGGTTCCGACTGAATCAATACTCATGTGGCTCCGATTCTAGACCACCTAACGTTATATCCCATTGTCACGGACACCTCGATCCACCGATTCACGCGCTACATTACCACCATAGCTTGGTCCTATTCCTTAGATGACCACCCTACATTGTGCAAGCATACTCTCCCCACTCAGGCTGCCATACATACTTCCTTTGTTGCCAACTCCACGGAAAGTAAGGGCTAGGATTATATTACCTAAAGCCTGTTGCTTGACTGAGTGGAACCTCGTAAGCACCTAATCCAACCCGAGTATCCTGGGTTAAGCAACTGCTCCCAACTATGTGCAAGGTATAATATAAACTAGGGATACAATAAATTACATTGAAGTTGGTCCCTATTTCATGATTGTCATGCATCGTAAATGAGGAGATACGACGGTCTGATTGCATTCTCCGTGTAGCAGACCAGCTCGTCGTAGTTCAGGGTCCCCCCAACGGCAACTTCAGCAAGAACCTGAATCATTCAGATGTAGTCAACATTTGACAGACAGTCCATTTTAACACTAAGAAGACACACCGAATCATAGCCTGATGGGGGCGCAGTCAACCTACTGCTGTCCTGTGTCATCTTGTAGCCCTTCCCAACGACAACTTTGTTGAGAAGTATAGCCTTTTGCTTCGAAGGCTTGACATTGCTCGAGTAGTCATTGGACTTTGAAGAGGTCGAGGACGTATAGATGCCCGCACCGAATCTGCCATCCCTCACGGTCATCACACTCGTTGATCACGTGAAACAGTCACTTGCCTGCCCCAACCAGTCTTCTTGCCAAAGAGATTCAAACTGTACGATGTACAGATAATACCACAGAGAGAACATGATGATGACGAGCAGAGGGTCGAGTTCCCGTTATCGCCCAGAAGGCATTCCCTCGTTGTCCCATGCCAGCGACGGTTTTCATTTCCAGGAGACCTTCCGGCAGCCGCAAATTTGCCTCGAGCCTCGACGGACGCACTGAGTAATCCTGGGTAAGACGACAGTGGCAACGGACGATCAGAAGTCACTCGCCGATACGCGTCGTACTTCGCAATGGAAGAGGGGTGTCCAATGACTTTGTATACTCGTCGCACAGTTGGACAAGGCGTCTGATGCCGCCAGGTGGCCTTGAATTGGTCAGCAACTACATACTATGTCAGTCATCCGGACAGCAGTTTAGTTACGAAGACATACCGCTCTTAAATGTGTCATGCCCATTGGGAACCTCAATCAATGACGGTGCGTTCTTTTCTGCCTTCGTAGTACACGCCTGGCTGCAAAAATGGCCCTTCTTGACGGCTTTCCCGCAGAGCAAGCAGCCATTCTTCGGTGGTCTGGAGCGCAGAGCGGTAAGTATTGCAGTGACTAGATTGAATCGCGGGCCTACGGACTTGGAGGGTGCTATGGTTGCTCCTCCACCTGCAGCTCCTGTAGCCTTCGCTTGCTGCGCGCAAGTTTTGCTACAGAAAGAATGGGTCGTCTTGCCATCGTTGTACTTGGGCTGCTTGTGACAGTACTGCGCAGTATTGTATCATCATCGACGGCTTGATGAAGACAACGATAACAAGAAGCAACATACGTCACACATGTTGGCTTTGGCACGAGGGGCAGCCTTCGCGGTTTTGCCCCTCGCGGGAGGGGCGCCGCCTGATGTAGTCTTGTTCTGCATCTTCGTAGCGCATGTCTTGCTGCAGTAGGAATGGGTCTTTGTTCCGTCAAAGTATTTCGGCTTCGCGTGGCAAACCTGCGAGGGGAATCAACACAGGGGCCGACATGCGTCGGAAAAGAAGCATACATCACAGAGACTGACTGCGTTCGTCGTGGCCTGTCGAGTAGACGATGCATTAAATGCTGGCTGTGCTTGGGCGGGTTGAGCCTGCGCCGATTGTGCCTGGGCACTTTGTGCAGCTAGGTATTGACCTGCCATTGTACCAAGCACAGAGAGTGCAGCGTGCATGGGTGGGAGTGTAGCGTTCATATCGAATCAGGTGGTGCCTGCCTTCTCTGATGGAACGTCGTGTACGAACGAGATGGGTGCAAGTCGCAAACGATTGCTCGCCAGGAGCTCCTCGAGTATGCGGATAAGACACGAAGGATGGTTGGAGATTATGCACTGAGGACAAGGGTGCTTTATAGCCAGGGGACGAGCACGTAGTGCTCTGTGGCAGGGAACCCGCCTGGCGAATGGCGCGTGTTCTCCGCGAGCGGCAATGACCTCGCGGCTGAAAACTTTTATCATTTTTGCCGTCATTTTTCGCGGTGGATCCATGTCACGGAGGTCTGCCGCTGTGGTTGCAGAGGTAGACCTCGCCTCGACCTCGGCACAAGGCAACCGCGCCTTGTGGCGACACGTGCAAGTACCAGTACACTTGATCTGGGGCATGTAATCTGGTGTATGGTTGACCACACGAGGTATTTCGGAATGGAGACGAGGACAGCATGGCATCGCTGTGCCCGTCGTCGAGGAGGTTTGACCAGCGGATTTCCCAGTTCTAGACTTCCAGTTCGACGATGACTGTAACGTTGATAGTGCATGAAGCGCAAAACCCAGCGGGAATAAATACACAACATAGGGGTATCATACAAAAATATGCGGGTGTCAATGTAGTAAATAAACATCAGCATAAATACTCTTGCGCTACCTTCGGCAATCATGAGACGAGAGGTGTCTTGAACATTGTCCGCACGAATGCCTTGAGATTCGGTACACGTTGCGGCTTGTCCCCATACACAATCAGATACGCAGGACGCACTGTGTCATCGTGATAGGTGACCGTCTCTGTCGATCATCATTCTCAGTATAGGAATGCAGCAACATGTCCGACGAACCTTCATAGTTCAAGTCCCACCCAATCTCTCCAGTGATCTACGAGACAAGTCAGATAGATGGTCGTCGCAGAGCATCATCCTCATACCGAGTCGTATCCGGACGGTGGTGCGACGAGGTCGGGAGCATTTCGATATCTCTTGTAGGGCTTTCCTACAACAACGCGACTGAGTATCATAACCCGCAGAGAGGCACTCTCGGAGAGATTGGAGACGTAATCATCTGCCTCTAAGTTGTGTGAGGAACGAGAGCTCCCGCTAGCAATCGACGTAGAGAACATACTCGAGGAGCAGGATGTGGTATAGATACCATGCCCGAATCTGACTTAGCCTCAGAATAGAGCAGTTCCAAAAGTGATTCCACATACCGCTTGAATGAATTCTTCGAGCCTGATAGGGAGATGAGAGCGGTTGGAGAAGGGAGAGACCATACTTGCCACACTTGCTCACGTCAAATGAGCTGCGCAAGATGGAGCACAGATAGCATTGCTTAAGACTGCAGAGGAGGACACTGGCTGAAGACTCTCCTAACAGACACGCACGGGTGGTACCGTGGAAAAGGAGCTTCTCATTCCCTCGTTTGTCTTTGGCTTCGACAGCGGTCTGGACTTGGGTTCTGCAATATTCTAAGCACGAGGGTCGCGGACGGGAAGGAGACGCATAATCGTGCCTATAGGTGATATATGGTTCGAGTATAGGCTCTGACCAGAGAACCTTGAAGATATACTGGATGTCGGGTCTAAATTTCTTGCGATGGCGCCACCCTTTGACGAAGAGCTGCTCCCCTATGTCGACCTTTCGCAATGCCGACCGGAGGAAAAGAGAATGATAATCACGTACCTTCAACAAAGCTGGGGTTATCCCTATCAAGCTGGACCAACCGACTGCGTCGACCACCGGAGGTATTCCCTGGGTTGTCGAAAGAAAACTCGTCAGGGAGCGCTATCTTCACCCATTCATCTTTGTGGAGAGCAGCCATGGTCAGATTGAACTGCAAGGACGATGAGATATTATATGTTGCCAGGCCAAGCTTTGGCCAAGGGGCGCCTCACCTTCACCATACGCCATCGGCACAGACAATGGGGTACTGTACCGAGCCATGGTGTACAGCAACGAGATTCTGCGAGCGGTATCCATATTCACGTACGTGAAGTGCTTCGTGTTCGCCATGCAGCACCCACGCCGTGACTCGGCAGTGTCTAGAGAAAAGGCAAGTGAGTAAGATGGACACGCTGCAGTTGGCTGGCTCATCAAGCGTGCGTTGCATCAATGCTTGGCTCGTCCAGATCTCTCTCGTGGCGAGCGAGCTCATATTTTCGTCGTCAGCTACATCGCCTTGAGGCGCCGTATAAGAGACTTCTCGTGAGTGGAGGGAAATATCGTCTGGACTTGCGCTAATTCGATTGTCTCCTCGTATATCTTCAAAATTCTCTATCTACTCGCTGCCGTCTTCGTGATTGTGCTAGGAATGCTAGACACCCGTCGAATCATGCAACTCATTGGCCTCGTAGGTTCCCAAACCACACCTCAATCTGCCTCTGGCGGACACAAACAAATGCCCCTCACACCGTACTATATCCCAAGGTGTGCTGGTTTCCCCGCCTTTTAACACGCCACTCAGTAACACCTACCCGAGGCCGTCATTACCCAGTACCACTCACGCCAGTGTCTCGGCGGCGGACTATCCTCCCCTTACTGCTCCCGTTGCTCCCATTGGCGCATCCATCGCTCCGTTCCAAACATCAAAGACTCCCCCCGTCCTCTTCTACGAAAAGAAGGACCCGTTCTACGAGTTCACTAACTTCTCGCCGCATGATGTCATATATAAAGGGAAGAGGTATCCAACAACCGAACATCTATTTCAAGCATTCAAGGTACGTGCTATGATGGTGTAGTAACTTCTCACTTGTGGGTTCTAAAGCCGGCGCTGTACTCCGGTCGTGTTGGGACTATTCATTTAGTTCTTGGACGACCATCCAGAAATCGCGGAGAGGATTCGGAAATGTGGCGAAAGACCGATGTTGGCTTTTGATGAAGCGCACCGGTACCAGAAATGGGTGCGCTCGGATTGGAGACAAGTCAACATAGAAAAGGTACTAGTTAACACTTCTCCTACGTGCTTTCTCAGCAAACCGAGTATTATATCCAGATGGAGATTGCCCTTCGCCTCAAATTCACTCAGCATTCCGACCTGAAAGCGTTGCTTCTAGGCACGGGTGACGCTGAGGTAGTTGAGGTGAGAACAGTTCTCTCAATATTTTTTCTCCCATCTTAGGCTTCACGCTCGTACTCGTTACATCTGCTTTAGGATTCTCCCCGTGACTATTTCTGGGGCATCGGTGCTGACCACTCGGGGCGTAATGAGCTTGGAAAAGCCCTCGTAAGGCTAAGGGAGGAACTACGCCAAGAACGGAACAACCCAACCCATATTCCCACCGCCCGGCGAGACGCTACTCGTCTATCTGTTCAAGATCTTACGTCCCTTGTGCCCACTCAACCAACTCCCAATGTGGATACGCATCGCTTTTCTGTCGTGCCCGCTTCTGCATCTGGTAGCGGACCCCCGACGGCTTCACCTAGGGACAATGGGCTTTGCGAGGTATGATCCAGTGCCTGTTCCAGGCGACTGACTCGTTACCTGGTTCATTGCCGCTACAGTTTTGTCAAGTGAGACCCAGGTTCCAGAATCATTCTTACTGTGGGCGGACATGCGCCGCAGAAGCAACCAAGATGTGTAGCGTGTGTTCTTTCATCTCTGTTCTTACCTTGTCCTACTGATATCATGCATTTCGCATTTTCTTACACAGTTCTGTCGCTCAAAGCCTCGCTTTGGACAGCATCCCTACTGTTCAAGGACCTGCGCAGCCAAGGCGAGTGGGGCAGTCTGATCTGCACCTGTTATCTATCTTGTCACATAGTCAGATTCGAGTCATGAAAACTGTTCCATTAGTTAATTATGCCTCCTATCTTAACATTGTCCTAGTTTCGTATCAGACCAGCAAATGATTGACCGCAGCGTTCTTATGAACGGGACTTTGTTGACGATCAATTAAGCCGAGCAAAATAGGGAATGATGCAACATGTAGGGTAATGATGGATGCTGGTTGATGAGGTGAGGGTAATTGAAATGGATATGTGCGGAGCGGTACAATGGTGAGAGATAGATAACGGAGAACTGAATATACATGATGCCATTGTTAGTGATGAAAGGCTTGGAGAGGAATAAGAAACGATGTATGGATGAAGATAGCAAGGATTAACAGGGCCAGCTGTAATCGGGGGAACGGAAAGCCCCGTTCGATTACTCACTCATCGGTGAAATCAACGGAGCATCCAATAGAGAGAACACGTCTTAGGCCCTCTACAATCACATCAGCAAGGCAATAGTCAAGTAAGTCTGAGAATATGTCTTACTTCGAATTGGACTCATAGCTCGAACTGGACTAAGCGCTCTTGTAGAACCCCGCGACCTCGTGAAGATTTCAGAAACCGCGGGAGTATTTTCGTTTGGCATGAAGACGTGCTTATTTTTCTCACCAAGCACGACAGAGTTGAAAGGAAATGTCAGAGGCAGATTCGTGTGCGGGGCAAGTACAGCGCGGCCACTGATAGTCGGTGAAGATGGTGGAGAAAGCACCATAGCCATGCTTGCGGTGCATCCAGCACCTCCAGAGGCAAGTACGAACTCCTTCCTCGTGCGTCGATCACGAGAAGATGTCGAGGTGAGTGTGGAGGACGTCTCTTTATTGCTATGCACGGGTAGAGGACCGCTTGACTTGCATGGGTTGGGGTCGGAGATAAAAACCTTGGCGGCAGCTGTGAGACTATGTGCACATTGAGTTTCAGGGGCACTATCGCGCGGGGAGAGAAGTGGAGGGAGTAGTCCGCCACCAGAAAGCTTTCTTGCGGGAGAAGATGTCGTGGAATATTTCCGCTGTGTCCCGAGAGAGGACTTTTGGCTGCTTTTTGATGTTGTTGGATTGAAGGAACTAGATCCAACGAGGGAGGGTTTGCGCACAGCAGAAAGAGAAGCATCAGTGAACATGGCATTCGCATCCGCGATGTTGTGGATATGGATATGATATTTGAGAGCTTCGACGTCCGGTAGAATATCTGCACATCCCCGACGGCGACATTGGATCCTGTTTGTAGGCTTCAAACCGGCGTCAAGCATCATTGCCATTGCTTGAGCTTGCTGTAGTTGTATGTTAGGACATGCGCACGATACTTTATATGGGAAGCAGCGTCACGCACAGCTTCGACGAGCGCGCCTTGGTCAGTGCGGCGCATGAGTACTTTAGGTTTCGGCCTCCACATCAAGTCCAAGGTCGACTGCGCGTCCCCTGATGTAGCAAGTGTGTACATTGAGCGTTGGTCATCAGGGATTCGAGGGAGCTCCTTCTCATTAATGTCTTTGGAACCATGTTCGGGCTCGTGGTCGTTGCCATGGACGGCGCGATAAGAAGCAATGATCTGCTGTGCTGCGCTGATAGTAGAGCGTTCGTCGATACTTGCGACGGATGATCCCTGAGTGGTAGAGGTATTGTTATCAAGCACGGCAACGAACTCCCAATGAGAGGAGTCGTCTGGATCGTCGTTGCATTCTACTTCGTCGGTGGCATCACCGCAATCGACAGAGATGTCTTCTGGAAAGATGCTGGCGAACCGGCGAGTGTCAGGTTCCGCATACCGGTTAGTGCGGTGCTCGATGCTGGATTGCATGGCGGGAATGAGGGAGAGAGGATGGCGGGAACGACTTTATATGGGGGGACAACGGCTGGCGCATTGTGGAACGGATGAATGTCCACACTTGGCTGTGGAAGTTCCACACTGATCCTCGTGGCTGGTGGCAAAGCGGGTCCACCACACCCCTAGATTAGGGTTAGGGTCTATCAGCCACTTCCTACTCCCCGACCAACAGCCACAGCCAGAATGTCTGGCGCCCTCAGGGCCAGCATTCGTTTCTCCGCACGCAATCGCATACCCGCGTCGCAGGCGCTCCACACCAGCTCTCTGTCGCACCGTTCGCCTGCCTATCCAGGTCACATTCCCCTCAACACCTTTGAGAATGCTTTCCTTACCGTAGGCTCCGCCCTAATGGCCTTGATGGACCAAAGACGCGGTGGTAAGTCCTTCACCCATCTTGGAATATTTCATCATGTTGTAGACATGGTGGCCGCCCTTGGCGAGACTACCGCAGGCTCTACTTTGCCAAGGCTGCGTGACACGATGCTTCACTCTCCCGAGGGACGCCGGATCCTCAAAGACCGCCCACGCATTAGTTCAACCACCCTTGACCTACAAAGGCTCATGACACTTCCAGACGGAACGTTTGGAAGAGAATACACACGATGGCTTGAACTATGCAATGTCACACCTGACTCTCGAGAGCCAGTGCGCTTTCTGACATTCTTTTGTTGTCCGAGACCTTCTAATAGTCCAGGTAGGTTCACTATATTGACGATCCAGAGCTTTCCTATGTCATGCAGCGGTATCGGGAAACCCACGATTTCTATCACGCGCTCTTCGCTCTCCGCGTCTCTTCCCTACCAGAACTCGCCCTCAAAGCGTTCGAGTTCGCCAATCTAAGGTTGCCCATGACGGCACTCGCGCTTGGAGCATCCTTTAAAATGAAGGCAGCACAGCGTGACAGGCTCTGGCGCGAATTCATACCATGGGGGATCCGGTGTGGTGGAAGTGCCAGGTGCCTCCTGACTGTCTACTGGGAAGAGAGATGGGACCAAGATGTCCAAGACATAAAGAAAGAGCTTCGCGTGTGGGATCCACCGGCAGGCGTGAGTATCCATTCTCCGTGAACACGGGCAACTTTCCCTCCATCCTAGCTCTATCATCAATGTCAACTCCATACAATGGCAACATATTTGTCATAATTGAGCAAAGCATATCAGCCCAGGTGTGCTTCTTGCAATGTATCTCACAGAAGTCAAACAGCAGTGGGGTGAACGTGTTCTATTCCGACTGTGCCTACACATTCTCTTCTCTCTACGCGACAGAAATCCCTAAGAGTTTGACCTCTTTTTCAGTGTTTTAGCAACATGCATTGCTTTATACAGCAAGCGGTGGTATATATCTTCCGCCAACAAAGAACGACTGAAAAGAATCTCTTGTGCAGTTGAGCCCCAGCAGGTATCGATTACCTACATCAGGTGAACGACATTGCTCGTATCCAGGTATTCCCCGGTTCTCTCTGCCTTCAAGGATGTGCTATGGGTCAAGCCATGTGAGTTACGCAAATGATACGCGGATAATCGATACTGACGCCGACACCAGAATGTCTCTTTGCTGCAACTATTTGTCGAGGACTTGCCCATCCGAGATGGGACCCCCCCCTGGTTGCCTCAAGCCCAGTGCAAGTCTTTTGGGCGACCGGGCGTCCTTGAGCTCGGAATAGGGGAGAAATACCACCGTAAGAAAGCAGACACAATACTATGGGTCTTGTGCAGCTCAGTTCTCACTCGCTCAAAGCTGTTTCTTTCTAGGAGAGAAGCTCTGCTTGTCATCACCTGAATAACTGTTCCAAACCCGATGACATCTTTGCAAGGAGTGTGGTTCCGAATGAGTCGCGCATACCAGGACAGTCGAAAGGGTTAACATACAGCACTCGATGATTCCAGGACTGCAAGTCTTCGTTGCTGCAACGAGTTGCTTCACAAAAAATCAACAGAAATGAACGAGGGTATAGTAAAGACACGAAAAATCCAATGTTTCCTCTCAACGTCCTTTTTGTGTCTGCGCACCAACCGTCCTCTGCCGGGACTGATCACCGCCATTCAGGGAGGAATCCGTGCCCAAGTTCAGCTCCATGTCTAGTCTTCTAGCCAGCTCCCGATCAGCGTCCTCTGTCTTCTTTTTTCTCTCCTCTCGCCTCCTTCTCTCCAGCTCCTCTTCGTGAGCCTGTTCCCGCCTTGCCACCTCCAAATCCGCCTCTTCCTGACGTCTCCTTGCTTGCGCGAATCTCTCTTCACGTTCAGCCTCCTCTTGCGCTAGTCGCACGAGAGCAAGGTCTGCCTCCTCTTGTCTCCGTTGGTCCGCCTCCTCTGCTTCCATCTGAGCACGCGCAAACGCGGCATCAGCAGCTTCTTGTTCAGCACGTGCTCGGATACGAGCCAACTCTTCTTGCCATCTCCTTTCCGCCTTTGCTTCCTCGGCACGTCGCCTGCTGATTTCTTCTGCAGCGGCTTTGCGGCGACGCTCCCCGTCTTCACGTTCACGTTGAATGCTTTCTTCCTCTCGCCTCTTGCGTTCCTCTTCCTCTCGCTTCTGGCGTTCCTCTTCCTCTCGCTTCTTGCGTTTTTCTTCCTCTTGTCTCTTGCGTTCTTCTTCCTCTTGTCTCTTGCGTTCTTCTTCCTCTCGAAGATTGCGTTCTTCCTCTCGCCTCCTGCGTTCTTCTTCCTCTTGAACAATGCGTTCTTCCTCTCGCCTCCTGCGTTCTTCTTCATCTCGTCTCTTGCACTCCTCTTCTTGCCGCCTCAAGCGCTCTTCCTCCTCCATCCGCTGCCCCCTCTCTGTTTCCTTAGCCTCATTTTCTTCACTGAGACACTCCAGCTGTTTCCGTTCCTCCTCTTCAACAGCTTTCCTCCTCTGTTCTTCAGCCGCTTGTTTCGTTGCCTCTTCTTCTAGACACCCTCTCACGTCTTCTTGTTGCATCACGGACCCTGCTTCTGCTACAGTCACAGGTTCGGCGTCCCTTCGACCTTCCTCCTCTTGTCTCTGTTTGGCGACTCCCTCTGTGCCAGCAGCAGGCACAGTGTCCGGGAGCCCTGGAGAGGGAGGTGGCATAGTAGTCAGTGGCTGAAGCACGGAGGCAACAGCAGTCTGCGGCGACGATGTGCGTGGGGAAATTGGCCCTAGACTCGGTGCCGACGGTGGTATGGACGTCTGCAAAGGCTGTGCAGCTGAGACTGGAACGGAAGGGCCGATTCCACCTTGGCTATACAACGGTGGGGGCGGCAGAGGTGGTGGAGGGGGTGAGAAATATGATTGAGGCTGGTGAGGCGGTTGAGCATATGGCTGGGGTGTTTGTGGTTGGACTGGGGGTGGAGGGGGAGGAACTGCAGAATACAACTTCTGAGGCTGTTGGGATTGGAGATGGGGTTGGGTGTGAGATGGAGCCGTCGACGGTGGTAAAAGAAGTGAACCCACGTTTTGAGAGTACAGCAGTGGTGAATGCTGCTGTGGTACAGCAGCAGGTTGGCTACTGGGTGGTAGGCCTGGGTGATTTGGCTGTTGGTATGGCTGTGGACTTTGGGGGAGATGAGGAGTCTGAATGTATGGAGGATGCTGAGGATGTGGTTGTTGTTGCTGTGGTGGTGGGAGATACTGCTGTTGCTGCGGCGGTAAGTAAGGTTGCTGGTGAGGAGTGTACTGCCGTGGTTGCGGTGAATATGACGGTTGTTGCGGAGGATATTGCGGTCCTTGTTGCTGCTGAGGATACGCTTGAGGTGGCGAATGTGGCTGCGGTGCCAGAGGTCCTGTGGGATATGGAGTGTACTGTTGGTGTTGCGATGGAGTATGCTGGTGGGGCGAGGTCCTAGGAGGGGACGCGTCGTAGCGTTGATGAGGCTGTCCAGGTAGTGTATAGGGATGAGATTGAGGAGGCATCGAATGTGGGGATGGAGAGTACGCCTGCGGATACCCCTGAGTTAGGGTGGGCAGATAAGGCTGCGGATTGGGCTGAACATATGCCTGGCCTGGAGGTCCGTAAGAGAGAGGATCATGGTCACCAGGAGCATAGATGCTTCGCGGGTCATGACCTTGAGCAAGCCCGGGTGGGGAGGTAAATGGAATGGGTGATGCCAGGGGGGCGTAATCTTCTAGAGGCTCCACTACAATAGAGGGCATTAAACCTGACCCGCCTGTCGTGGGCGTTATCTCGGCGGGATAGGCTTGTACAGGAGGCTGCACTAGAGAGAAGGGTGGTGTTGCCGTTGTGTGCACCTCGGGATGAGGCGGGTGAGCTGTGCTCATCACCCTGTTCCGATTGTGTGCCGGCATGGGACGTGGGCCGCCTCGCCCACCTGGATGAAGGGCAGTAGGGAGTCCTAGGCTCTTTCCGGAACTAATGTCTGGTGGATCATCGTCGGCCGGAAGTGGAGGAAGTGAGTCATCCTTGTGTTTTGCGGCGACCACTCCAATTGGTGGTGCTTGTCTGGATACCTGGCTCTGGAGTGCGGGTATCAATGACACCGGTATCTGGCTTCGACCAGTCGGGGGGGGTTGGGTTGGCATTCTCTGCCTGGTAACTGGGGAATGCCCGGGTGAAGTCGACATTGGGCTCGATTGTGGACCTTGCGTCACATATGCACCAGGGCGCGCGAGTCGATCAGACGGGCTAAGTTTTGAAGGACGGCGCGTCAAGGGCGGTGGCGAATTTGCATAGAAGGTCATCTCGAGATAAACCTCACCCCTAGCACCTGCCGAAGTCTGTAGATGGATCCAGTCTAAACGAGGGTAACAGTGCAGTCACCGTCAGCGCCGACAGATCATGTGAAAGAGCCTCATTTGCATACCGTCGAACTCGCCAGTTTTGAGTGTTTCTTCGATGTCCACCGTCGCCTTTCCCAGAAGTATATCCTCCCCTCGCTGTTCATCCTTGTAGCAAGACACCTCCAAGATCCTGTTCACCTTGTCTTTCCCCACGTCAGCAAGGACTGGAAACCGCAGCTCATCGTCCCACACTGGATGCTGGCCGCCCTTCTGATCAACTCTAGTTCGTCTCGTCAGACCAGACAGGGAAGCTTGGGCATAGGGATCTTGTTTGTAAAACGAAGGTTGGTGGAGGTGCTGGGCCTTCAGTATAACAACTACGAGGATGCCAATCTCCTTCGGCTGGGACATGGTTGTTCAAGTTCAACCTGAAGCTGGTCCAGTCAAGATATCGATCGGTGTTCGGGGCTATGTCATTACTTACCTCCGCAGCTAAACTGGCAGTGATAAGAATTGCCGTGAAACTCCGGCGCAATTTCACGTTGCTATTTGGTTCTAGCTACCCAACTCACTCATTAGGTGTACCGTCCAAGCTATACAAGTCTATCATTCTACGAGGTCTCTGTGCTCATGCCTGTGATTCCTTCGATGCAGAGAGAATATCATCAAGTGAGAGGGAAGATCTATCGCACATCCCGCGGAATATTCCATCTGGAATGGTGAATAAGTTTGCTGGGGTATCAAATTCCTGGTTCATTGTCCTTTCTCAGCAAGCAACTCGAATGCGCAAGCCAAAAGGACATACAGCGATCATGCCAGCATCAAGAACACATATACGGTCGTAGGCTATGATAGTGCGCAAGCGATCTGCATAATGGTCAACGAAAGCGGAAGATGAATCACGCAAGCACTCTTACGAGCAATACAAAGGATTGTACGCTCCTTGAATCCCGTCGCGATGGTATCTTGGATCTTTCGATCAGTCTCGTAATCCACGGATGCTGCGGAGAGGATGAGTTGCGCAATGTGACCAGTGTGCAAATTTATACCTGTGGCTTCGTCAAGGATAAGGATCTTCGTCTCATGGACCAATGCTCGTGCCAGTGATACCAATGATCGCTGGGTATCAATAAACAATCCGGGAGAACACGAAAACTGAGCGTAAGCTTTACCTGGCCAACTGACAAGTTGCTACCTTCATCATCTATTGGAGTATCCAGGTCAAACCGACCGCTGAGGACCTGGGCGTTGCCTTGGACGGGTGTTTGAGGCGATGCGGGCTGTCCATTAGTTGAGTCGACGAGGTACGCCCGCTTGAGAGCGTCCCAAAGTCGGGCATCGTCGTACAAACCGAACGGATCTAGGTTAGACCTGAGAGTACCGGAGACTGAGAAACCCATCAGCAAAGCGACACATTCAATACGTTGTAGGCCTTACAAAGGAACTAGAACAGACGTCAATCCCGGTCCCGGTCAATGTTATATTGAGATCGCACAACATGAGACTTACGGCATCTTGTGGGATGATCGCGAGGCCATTCCTTAGTTGTTCTAGTCCAACCCTCGATATATCGACATCGTCAATCTGAATGCTTCCCGATGAAATCTCCGCAAGTCGATATAAAGCCGTCATAATTGAGGATTTCCCAGCGCCAGTTCTACAAGCATTGTCAACGAAAGAAGTCATAGGGCCACGGGATCGACCAGCACCTGCCAACAATACCAATCTTCTCCCCCGGAGCAATGTCCATGCTCAAACCTTTGAGCACAAGAGGCAATTCGGGGCGATACTTCATGAAAACATCTTTCATAACAATTCGACCTTGAGAAGGCCAGGAAGGAGGAGCCGGGCTGTCCTTGACGTGGTGAGGGGCGCCTTGTTCCACCTCGTTGGCGTAATGTACAATTCGTTCCACAGAGTTCATGTTGTTCTCCACCTCTGCCACTTGACGAACCATCCATCCAAAGGACTCAAATGACACATCAGTCCTGTGAGTCTTAATTTCCCTTCTGCGAGCCTACCTGTTGCACCATGACAATATATGACAGGACGACTCCGGTCTGTCCTGGTGAGATACTGAAGCGCGTACCAACTGTCAAGATGGCCACCGCAAATGTGAGTACTGCTCCAAGGAAGTCCAAGCGTATACCAAGCCAGCGCTAATCATGAATCAGTGATAATCCATTAGCCACTAGCAGCCTAATTCATCACCTGATTCGTAATAGTTAGCCAGTACGCTCTGGGAACCCAGTCAGAAGGAGCTGGCCATTTGGGCTTATCAAGACTCACCGATTCTCAATGTCGACGAGTTCGACATTCTCCTTCTTGAATCGATTCGTCTCGCCATAAGCAGAGATCGTCGTCAATCCGGAGAGCGACTCGGAGAAATGCGCGTATAAGGAACCACGCAAGATAGCATCTGAAATTACTCGTCAGTTGTACAACTCGATAATCCAGAGTTCAGGCGTATGCATACCCAGTCGCTGAAAAGGAATTAGTCTTTATGAAAATCTACAACCGCCCTAGCGTACCTTCAGTTCTCTTGCGCTCGCCCGGTAGAAGAACGCGGCATAGAAGTAGAGAGTCAAAATGAAAAACATGACCAACAAGAACCAGGGTAAGACGATGGATATGAGAATGATAGCACCAACAATATTGGACAAGGTGGCGCTCAACATGCGTAATGAATCACTAATGAGATTATCGACAGTATCGATGTCTGTGGTATAATTTAGCATACAGGGACAGGGAATTTGGTGGATATACCTTTCGCGAAGCGATTCATGATGCGGCCAAGAGGCTGTCAAGAATATCAAGCTCAGCGACACCAACTAGAGATGCAACACAATAACCTCAACTGACAGTTGTTTCAAAGAAACTCATGGGAGCATGGAGTACACGGGTGATGGCTCTCTAAACAGGATGATGTTCGTAAGTAACAATTGAGCGGACAGACTGCATAAATTCACCTCATGTAGCTCTTGTGATGCATAAAAAGTTAGCAAAGCAAAGATAGTCCCAATGCAGAACATGGTTAGCGATTGTGAGACACCGAGAACAGCATAAATGCCCATCTGCAAAACCTTGCCTGAGATACCAGCAGGAGGCGAAGTAGATAACATACATAGAAGCCTTGCGGATAATGCCATTTATTCTCCTCCCAATACACAAGCCTGGTGATACGAAGATGAGCCATGAGGCAGAATGGAAATAAAAATGCCTCACCAATATGATGCCATGACGTTCGAACCTTGCATCATGGCAAGGGACAGAAATAGAACCGGCACAAAAACCATGCCCTTTCCAGCAGACAAGTATTGTCGGTAGACCTTGAATCGAATGGCGCCAGTGTTTCGCTCTTCTTCTTGCATCATGGCCTTGGTCTTCAAACTGACCGTTTGTTCATTCTTGCCGTCGCGAACCGTCTCGACCTTCTCTTCAGCATTCTTGTTACCGTTCTCCTCTTTTGAACCGAACTCTTCTATGAACTTGCAAAATGCGCCATCGTTGGTTATCAATGCGTCATAGGTACCACGTTCAGCAATCTTGCCATCGACTAGTGTGTAAATATAATCAACTTCCGGAAGATAATGCAACGCGTGAGTGACAAGAATCCGAGTCTTGCCCGCTGTGCCATTTTTGAGGACATTGGAGAACACGGCCATTCCGACGTGAGCATCAAGTGCCGAGAGTGGATCCTAGCGTTGGACAAAATGTTAAAAATCCAAACACCGATTCAGAAGAAGAGAACGAACGTCGAAGATCATGATATCTGAGTCATAGTAGATAGCCCGACAAATGTTGATTCGTTGCTTCTGGCCGCCAGAGAGAGAGATACCTTTCTCGCCAACCTCGGTCAGGTCATAGCTAGGGAGCATCTCCAGATCTGGTTCCAGACAAGAATCACGGACAGCCTTCCAATATCTTTCCTCCTCAAATGGCCGTCCAAAACAGATATTGTCTCGGATCGTAGCATTCTTGGATGAAAGGCGTCAGTCCGACACGATGGTAATTTGGACGTGGCATACCTGGATCCAGGGGGTCTGAGCACAGTAAGCAATCGAGCCACCGAACTCGACGGTGCCAGCAACCCGTCTCATCTCGCCGATGAGGCCCTGAAGCAGTGACGTCTTACCCGCTCCGACTGCACCGACAATGGCGACAAGCTGACCGCGGGGAATCTGCAAGTTAACACCTCTGACTTTGAAGATATTAGCCTCA
This sequence comes from Phylloboletellus chloephorus, assembly GCA_038091355.1. Taxonomy (NCBI): domain Eukaryota; kingdom Fungi; phylum Basidiomycota; class Agaricomycetes; order Boletales; family Boletaceae; genus Phylloboletellus; species Phylloboletellus chloephorus. The sequence continues at coordinate 6,864 of JBBPOI010000087.1, read as the reverse complement.
TAAACGGGTTGCGGCGTCGGTTGTGTTGTTGATTTGGACTCTCTCTTCATCCTGTCGTGCATGCCCCTCCTATCGCTAAAGCCCTTCTTGGCATCCTCGGGTTTTGGGGGAGGACTATCCCAGTTGAAGTCTGCGTCTTCCACCCTGACGGCAAGATCTAATTTCTTGTTATGCACCAGTGTCCTGTTGGATATTTCGGCCTCGAAGACTTCGTAAAGACGTCTGGATGCAGTGGCAGCGTCTGCGATGGAGCTGAGTGAAATGGCTGTGCAACAGCATCAAGTTAATTGTGATGTTGAATGAACCATGAGAATTACGCACGCAGGAACATGAAGGGCAGCCTGATGAGCTGGAAAAGGGTAAGAGAAGAAAAGATGTTGGCAGCTGACAGCGAGTGACCTGTCAACGAGTAAGTTACGAACGCAAGCACGGTGGCTAGCGCGGGAAGGGAGAGGGAAAACGCGTTTAGACCTGCCCGAAGGATGAGCAGGGTGCGTATGGAGCTGGAAGTCGGGGTAAGTGGGGACAATAAAGCATACGGAGAGCACCATACGTCATTTCGAGTTGCCGATATTCAGCAATGCGGTTCAAGAAGGGAATTTCCCAGGAGAAGAACTTGATCACCTTGACGCCACTGAGCATCTCTTGGAGCAACTTGGAACGTTTGTCCGTCCAAACCATGCTTTTGATCCTGATGGAGAAGAAGCGTTTCATCACCGCCGTGTTTATTGGCGTTGCGACGAACAAGAGTGCAAAGCCCGCCAGCGCACTGGGTCCGAGATTGATGAGGAGCAGGATGAGACAGATGGTGAGTTGGATAGGTGCAGCCCAGGACATGTGGAAATAGCCCATACAAAAGTCAATGCGAGATACGTCGGTGGAGATGTGGTTCACCAGCCTGCCATTTGTCATGTGTACACGGGCGCGAGGAGACAGTGAAAGAGCTTGAGAGTAAATGGCGGTAATGAGACCACCGCGCAGGAGGACACCGGAGGCCATGCTACGATAGAAGAAGTGCTGAGTGCACCACGATGCAGTGAGCTGTAAAGCGAGGAGAGCGAAGCAAAGACCAATGCCAGTTCCGACGGGAGGCGTGCTTGTGCCAGAGATGTGGCCAGCATACGACTCTGTGACAAAGGTAATGATAGCCTGTCCCGCAGATAAACACCGTAATATGAGCGGGAACGGGAAACCATACCTTGACCACAAGAGGGCTGGTAATTTGTGCGGTATCGCCCATGACCTTCAAAATGCCAGAAGACCAGAAGAGCCATTTCACACTGTCATTCATGGCCAGGGTGAGACTCGCAGTGCGCTTGCCGTCTTTTTCCCTCCATTCCTTCTCCCGTTGTGCGCGAACACCGCGAACAGACCACCACAGACCCTTGAGGCCTGGACCAACGTGACCGTTTGCCAGTCGGTCGTTGTAGATGGCGGCTTCTTTGCGGCGGCGTTCAAAGGATGAGAGGATGGCATTTGCAATGCGAGTGGAGGAATGTTGGTCTTGCAGCTTGTACAAATCCGAAGCTTCGAGGGGGCGAGAGTAGCCGAGGGACAAGATGGGGGTCAACCAATTAAACCAGAGCCGACTGAAGAAGCCTGCTGAAGCCTCGGGAGTGAGAACGGCATCGTGGACCGAGGGCTTGGGTGGCGGAGGGTTAGGATTCCTGATGGAGAAAAAGCTGGAGGGGGTGAGTTGGACGGTGGGAGGATGGTGCTGGACACGCCACCTGAGGAAGGGAGGACGGGGGAGGACGTCGATGTCTGGCTTCAGGTCGGAATCGGATTTGTGCTCTGAAGGAGACATGCGGGCCTGCACATCACATCTCTGCTGGCGATCATCCATAATAAGTATGAGTATGCTATGCTGACGTGCTCCTTTGCAATTCGTCCACATGATCCTTATCACGGGTCGGGGTGGCTGTGCACGGTCGTAGGTGCCCGCGTTTTTCGTGTGCCTGCAAAGGGTCATGGGAGGTGCAACTGTCCAGTCCACGGTGTGTGTGGTCACTATAGAAAGGCTACAAGGCCTTGCTAGTGTACCAAGGAGATCAGTTTTCAATTATCCCAATGAATGAATGAATGAATGAATATCGTGTCGGAATGAATGATGAGCAATGATGCGCTCGAGCGGTGCCCAAATAAGGCAAGTGCGATCGACTCCAGCACCTTCGTCTTCGCGATCCCCGCCCTGAAACAGTTCCTGGGCTTCAACACATCATATACAGCATATTCGGATGCTCAGATCCGACCGCTTCGGCCGTCGACTCGATATCTCTGGCTCGACCATTTTTGCTATCGCGCGGTTTCAGCTTTCCTCGTCGACGCGGTGGCTTTGTAGGCTCGGTGGGACGTCTGGAGTGATCGCTGGGTGGTTGCGATGGCTCAGGTGCATCGTGGATGGTGTCCATGCGCCGTTCTCGCTTCAGCTAGCACCGCTGTATCGAGTCGCTGCTTGCGCCGCTCGTTGCGCCAGCCTTACCGAACCGTCTCCCACTGCTTCCGACTCCATTCTCGCTGCCTCCAGACTCGACCTGCTTGCGCAAGTGGCCTCTAGCGCGCCTCTAACTCGATCTCACAACCTCGTATCGCCGACGTGTTGCTTCCTGTCGCTTCCCTGACGTCTATGGCAGCTGTGGAGGTCGTCCAATACGACCGCTTCGCCGTCTGGCTCATCCGGCTCGTCGAGAGCTCTCCAAGGCGAGTTTACCTCCCTTTGCTCTAGGTGTTCTCGGACGTTTTCTGACGCGTTCTCCAGCTTCTTCGGCCGTTTCCCAGCGTCCTCGTCACCTTCAGTTACTCCCGGCACATTCGTTTGCTCGCTGGTAGGTCTGACGTTGCAGCTCGCAGACCATTTCCACTCCCCTCGAGCTTGATGCTTGGGGACTTATCACCTCGCACGCATCGTTCGTACGGATTGGTGAGTGGTGGTGGAGGGTCTGGGGGTCTATCAGGACCTCCATGACGTCCGTTGAGGTGTGCTGACGGTCTTCTTCAGCTCTCGCCGGCATCGTCCTCGCACCCTCGATCTGGCCTTCTCCCCTTTGATTGACGCGAATCGCTGCGTCTCCATGCTCTCCCCTTCAACCTGCCTGTCCCGGTGTGCTTCCTCTGCATCTCCATGCTCTGGAGCATCTGCCCTTTCGTGCACAATGCTCTCGCTTGGTCCGCAGATGGACTTGCTGCCCAGTTCGACCTGTGCACCTGTGTGATCGTGCGACTCATTGCACAGCTCCTCTTTTCCAACCGTCTCGATGTTCTCGTTGGCCTTGCGAGTCTGGTTGCTCGCTTGCTGCTCAACCATCGACTCCGCTTCATCAGCGCGGTCGGTTGCCGTTTGACCACTCCGCCCCTCGATCGAGATGCTGGTGAACTCGGCTGTCCCACCACTTTCTCGTTCACTGAGCGGCTCGTCGGCTGGGTCGTGCGATGGACCCACTGGCCTTGTCGGCCTTGCGCATGTAGCGTGTGGATTCGCGGGGTCAGTAGCTGCATTGTCGACTGGTTGATCCGCTTCAACCTGGTGACCTTTGGGCCTATTCTCGACCTTTTCGCACTTTCTCGCCTTGTGACCGACTTCTCTGCACTTTCAACAAGTGCCGCTGAACACTTTTGGTGTGCGTCAGCCTTTCGGGTGAATTCCCCAGTCGTTTCTATCTCCGGTGACTTCTCGAACAGGTTTCTTAGGTAGGAAAAGATTTCCCGTGCCGTTTGGAGATGGAAGATTCCGAATGTGAGAGAGTCAGGTAGTGTTATGGCGAAGAGGCATTTTGCCTCTGTGTTCCGTTGCCTCCAGAGGATATCTGTGTGAGAGGGCTGTGCCTCCGAACCATCGAGTAGGCCTAGTAGTCCTTGTACTTGTGCTGCTTGGACGACATTTTCACGGTACGCTGACCAATTTTGTCCGTCCATTTCAAGATTTGGGACCTTGTCTTTGTTCGTCGTTATGTGACTCGAACTGCAGAGAGATAAGCTAAGCTGGGTGTGGGCGAAGGCGCGGAGCGCCTCCCGGCCGCGATCTGTGAGAAACCTGGGGGCCCGAGTGTTAGCTGCGTTCCCCGAACCCTAGGACGACCCGACGCGGCGAGGTGACGCTCGGATCCCAGATACTAGGAGGGTGGTACTCACGAGAAGGTGACTAGCGCACTGGCGGCATGGCAAGTCTGGTGAATTCCAGGGCAGTTTCGGGCGGCATGGACTGCATGTATGGAGCCAATATCTGGTTGTGCTTCCTGAGGTAGAGCTGGAATGCATTGCTTGCCCAGCGACCTTTTACTTTCACAACGTCAAAAGGTACTCCTCGAAGTAGATACTCCAGTGTGGCTCCGATGTGAATGCTGTGTCTGTGCACACAGTAGAGTCCTGTAGAGTCCTGCCACTTGTGCAAACTTGTTGAGACGAATGATGAAAGTTTGTCGCATCAAAGGCCGGTAGCCTTTCGCTGTCTTGTAAGCGAAAAGTGGACTATCGACGGGGGGGTTGTTAATTTCAATGTGCCTATCGAAAGCGTCGGATGGATCTGTGGGTCCAGTCTGCCTTGCCCAGTGTACCTCCTCGCCTGCAGGGCTGGACTTTGTGTGTGGGAGAGTGAAAACCTTGGTATGTAGACCATTGTGGTCGATGTCGTTGCGCACATTTCTTCGGGTGATGTGCTCTGCGGGGTTGAAAGCGTCGAGCCTTGGGAGTGTGAACTCGCCTACCCGTGCTGCTGTGTAGAAGGTAGTGGTAAGGCATGCAAAAAATGCCATGTCGAAGGGGCTAGTCTGATTGAGCTTGTCCTTGACGATTGACAACATCTGGATGGTTACGGGTTTGCGTCTGTCTTGTTTGACTGCAGGTGGGGCGAGTTTGGTCACACCTTTCAGCATGGTCGCTATTTGATCTTCGTGAAGAGCCCATGGTAGTCCGTATGTCGTGTGCCAAGCTCGCACACCGTAGGCATAATTGTGGATGGCTTTACCCGAGAGAGAACCTGCAAGTGCTGAAATGAAAGGGAAACTAAGGCGGCCTTGGCTGGGGCTGTAACAAGTCCTTAGACCTGATCACACAGACTCCACTAGCTAAGTTCTAAGGGTGCACTAAACCCCTAAGACTTGTTACAAAATGCAAGCATTCACAGTATGCTGCAGACTGGCAAGAAAACTAGTAAAAAGAGAAAGAGCAGTTGCTAACACCGAAGTGCTAACAAGGGCTGTCATATCCCGGACCCTCTGAGTGCAACTCCGAACCTCTACCTACAACTCCAGCACTCCAAGCGCAACTCTGCTTCGAAGAGAAGCGAACTCTGGTGTGTTCTCTATCAGGACATAACTCCGGGTCTCCGGACCCCTAGGACTTTTATTTGATTTCTCTCCCCAATACTTTATTTCAAAATCGTTCATAGATTTCACATCCTCTGTCTCGGAGTCTAGCCCCTGACCTTCAACTGTCGGGATGAGACCCCGATCTTGTTCTCTGATTTCAAAAGCTGTCAGAAGGTATTCCGAATACTTGTCTCACTCTCTGACAGCTCTGGATCTCAGAAACAAGGGCTCCTGCTCTTGTGAAGGGACTCTGGATTTATTTCACTCGTGATTCTACTCCAATCTCACTTGTAATATTCCCTCCGTAATCTACTTACAATCTGGATATTTAAGTACAAGCCCATCCTTGTATTCTGCAGTTCGAATATCGATTTGGCCTCAGCTCCTTTCCGCCCTCTGAGTCTCCCCAGGCTCTACTCTTAGATCGCTCGCCAGATTAGTCCCTCCAAAGACTAAGTCTTGCCCCCTTCACTCCATTCCGATGTTACAAATTAAGGAGCATGCTGCCGAGTGCCACCCTTACCCTACTCTTTTCTATGTAGACGTTTGACTAATTGAATTAGGGAGTGAGCTGCTGTGTGCCACTCCAAGTCCTTAGCCCCTATATTTGTTACTTTCAGGGTCATGTGATTTGGTCACGTGATCATTCTCCTATTTCCAGGTCATGTGATTGGGAGTCATGTGACATCAGTCATGTGATAACTAGTCATATGATGTGGTCTAGCCATGTTTGGGCTCTTATCTTTAGACCTTTAGACCAGGTCTGGACTCTTGCCTCATGGCAGTGGTGTGTTGATATGCCCACACACCTTCTTCTTTGCCGAGCCTGATGGCAGGGGCTGAAATGCCTCATGTCAAAGGGCCAGGCCCTTATCTTTGGTCCATGATGTTATCTATGATGTCATGGGCTATTATTGTTATCTGAAGGGTGTAACAGCGCTCAATGGTGCATATCCTTTTCTTTCCATTTTCGCTTCTGTTTACAACTTAGCCAACCCACAGGAGGGTTTATCATTTACTACCGCCTTCAATTCTGAAAAGGGGATAACCTTTATCCACCTTTCCCTCCTGCACCACTTCACATACCACTTGATCACGGTCTAGGCAAGCCTAGCTCGTTCTCTTTCATTCGTTTACATTTCACATGACATCACTAATAACATCACACCTCATGTTTAGTGCATGTAGGGTTCAACCCCTCATGTACGCCTCACCCATCAGGCATGCTTGGCTGTGCCACAGCATTCGCCTCATGTACCATGCATGCATCGTGCATGTACCAGGTCTGGTTCATTCCAGGACATTCTATTAACTTCCATATGATGTCATTCTGACGTCATACCCTTATCAACGGCCTCACGCCTTACATGCTGTCGTTACATAAACCCTGTACCCTAGGTAGTATATAATAGACAGCCAGTGTAACAAGTCTAGGACCTGTCCACAGGGACTCTGTCATATCCCGGACCCTCCGAGCGCAACCCCGAACCTCCACTTACAACTCCGGCACTCCGAGCGCAACTCCGCTTCGAAGAGAAGCGAACTCCGGTGTGTTCTCTAT
>JBBPOI010000086.1:0-32058 GCA_038091355.1 Phylloboletellus chloephorus | reverse complement strand
ACACACATTTGACATGTGTTCTGATTAGAACCTTCTATTTCCCACGCACAGCTTGGTCCGTGCGCAGTAGTCTGGGGTATATAAAGGACCATGTATCGTAGTTAACCCCCAGCTTAATCCACTTGTTTGCTTCAGCAGCAGGTCCATTGGGCGTAGTTAGCTTTTGTGTGATTGTGTGATTGTCTAGATAAGTAGTTACACTTCAGAGGCCTGGACCATCACTTCAGTGTGGTCTCTGTCTCTTTCCTCTCTCTCTCTCTCTCCTTGCCAGTTCGGCAGTTATCTGTAAAACTGTTCATCTTTGTACACATCTATTAGGGGTTAGTGTGCCCTAGTAGATTAACTAGTGGAGTCCCTGTGGCGCAGGTCTAAGGATCTGTAACATGTTCAACAGGGATTAACTATGATACATGGTTCTTCATATATCCCAGACTACTGCACATGGACCAAGCTGTGTGTGGGAAATAGAAGGTACTAATTAAAACATGTGTCAAACATGTGTGAAATAGAAGCGTAATAGAAGCGGTAATTAAGAAGGCATGTACATCTCATGTTATTGTCATATCCTGGATCCTCTGAGCGCAACTCCGAACCTCCACCTACAACTCCAGCACTCTGAGCGCAACTCTGCTTTGAAAAGAAGTGAACTCCGGTGTGTTCTCTATCAGAACATAACTCCGGGTCTCCGGACTTCTAGGACTTTTATTTGATTTCTCCCCCCGATACTCTATTTCAAAATCGTTCATAGATTTCACACCCTCTGTCCCGGAGTCTAGCCCTGACCTTCAACTGTCGGGATGAGATCCCAGTCTTGTTCTTTGATTTCAAAAGCTGTCAGAAGGTATTCCGAATACTTGTCTTACTCTCTGACAGCTCCGGGTCTCAGAAACAAGGGTTCCCGCTCTTGTGATGGGACTCCGGTTTTGTTTCGCTCATAATATTCCCTCCGTAATCTACTTACAATCCGGGTATTTAAAGTACGAGCCCATCCCTGTATTCTGCAGTTTGAATATCGACTTGGCCTCAGCTCCTTTCCACCCTCTGAGTCTCCCCAGGCTCTACTCTTAGATCGCTCGCCAGATTAGTCCTCCCGAAGACTAAGTCTCGCTCCCCTCACTCCGTTTCCGACCTCCGAAATCCGGGACTGACTTGCAGCAGAGGCGCACCACATAAGGTGAAGCCAATGTCCCACCACCCCGAGAGCTAACTCCGCCCTCCAGAGTTCCTCTGGAGCTGACCCGGGCCTTGCCTGACAGTCTGGCACCTCCGTCTTTGTGCCGACCTCCGACCCTCCGTCCTTGTGCAACTTAGCACTTGTTTCCCGCTCCCGCGTTCTCAATAGTACTTCCGGTTCTCGCCCTGTAATAGATAAGTATTATGCCTGGTTGAGCATTCAATCCCAGCCAAGTCCAACTCTTTTACTGGAGGGGCGTTTGTTTGCATAGGAAATGTAAAGCATTTATAACACCCACAACAAAACCAAAACTCAAACCAGACCACACCCAACTAAGCATAGCCAGACTTAGGTTTTAGTGGGTATTAAGCTACCCAAACCTACTGACAGGGGACACCTCACAGAGTCCCACACTCCCCTACACCAGGGGGTGCATAAGTGCATTTTTCCTCGGACCGGGGCTCTGGTAAAGAGACCAGCCTTAGCGTATTATGTAGGACTAGATGTGTCAGTCGCTGCATAATAAAATCGCTTGATCAAAAAAAAAATGGCGGAACACAACGAAGGCGCTTGCACCACCATAAGCAAACCACGAAGGATGCGTAGTAACGCAGAGGAAGCCGGTAATGGAAGCAGGGGCGGAATGCTGAGGCCAAGCGATAGCGCACACAAAGCGAGGGCATATAAATGCGGCAGTGGCCCTTGGGCTGTCCGTCCTGATATCCAGTCCATGACCAAGCGATTATGGTGCTAGAGTTGGTAACCATGCAATGCAACGTGAAGAACGGCTACCCTAGTGCGATTGACGAATGTACGCAATTTTGCGGGATGTCCTTTGCGTTTCTCGACACGTCCTTCTGTCCAGCTAACTTTGCGTCCTTGGTAGAAGGACTAGACGGACGGGTAGCCAGTTCGAGGATAGCACAGAAAGCAATCACCATTCCGGTCTTGTTGTAACCATCAGTCTCTTCGTTCAACATCGGCCAAACTGCGGCGCAAGAGAATCAAATTCCGCGCAAGTCGTACAACCTATCAGTCCACAAACCTGGATTTTTTTTTTCGAGTGACTGGCATGCTTAAACAGGGACGACAGAATCATTCCTGTACCCAATACTGCGCATTGCTTCGTTAGTTTGTCCCTCTGGCCGTGACGAACAAAGAAAACGCACGGAAACCCTGGTACGCATCGTCTCCCGCAGTCCAATCTGCCGCTTGGCTCAGAAGACCGGCTATATTAGCCACAGTGACGGCCCAAAGCCGCCCCAATGGCCCATCACTCTTATACGCTGCCAGCCAAACCAGGAAAACAACCTCAGGATCACTCTGCCCCATCTTGTCACTGCCCAATTGCGGAGGGGCGTCATATCAAGTAGGGCTGGTGAGAGATCGATAAACAGAGCTGCTTCCGCATAAGAGATCGAACTCCTAGACAGAGAAATAAAACAGCGTGGTAAGCAGAGAGGTTATGATGGACCAGAAAAGATACACTAATCAGGTTCAAAAGATGAAGTGTGCACATCAGCAGAGTAGTGATTCAGCTCCTCATTGGAAGGAGAGATCTGAATGCTACAACTCACACAAGTAAGCATTTGCCGCGAAGCCGAGCCCTTGCCTTAGCTTGAGGATCATCAGACAAGTCGACTGTCCCCAGTCCCTAGATACAGGTCCTCCGGCCTGGGGCGTATTGTCAGAGAGAGGTGTTAGTTTAGTACGCCCGATACTGGAGTCCAGTGGTATACTATAGCAATCTACACAGGGTAAGAAAATAGGAAGGGTATTGTGACATAGAGCACGCACGTCCAAGAAGATGAGTCCCCATTCGAAGAAAGAGTATGGAGTGCACGCCGGTGAGTTCAGCTCAATGAGAGAAACCTCCAGGTATTCTGTGCGCCGTGTGCTGGATGAAGAAATACACCAGAGAGACGATTGACGCAAAGAAACTATGCTGGACGTCAGCGCGTCGGCGATGAATCTACAGTCAAAGGAGTGCTTACGCCACAGCGACGAATAGCCTGCAAGTCTTGAGATCATAATAGGGAGACAGGTAAAGATCAACGAACCGACCTTGGACGTGACTAGGAGGGGTATACACGAAAACCCCCAGCACGGCACATGGCATACAATATTTGTCAACACCATGAGGACATCATGTACCTCGTGGTCATCATTTGATGTGATATAGACCCAGCCTCCGCACGCAAGTGTCCGCACGATACAGCAAGGAAGGCAAGGTAGAATTGGAGGGGCGGTAGGACTACAAGGGCGAAAGGGGGCCCGCTGGTTATTGCAATGAGGATCTGGAAGACATTCCGCTCTAGTCTCCGATGCCACAGAAACATAATCAGTGCACCATGCTGAGACTGACGTTGCAGATACTGAAGGGAACCACTCGTTCGGATATCCTGCAATGCCATTCTTCACGATCTTCTTGTAGTGACAGCCCAGGAACCGAGATATGTGTGGGTCGCTGCGCATCGATGAGGAGGGGGGCGGACAGCGGACGGTTTTGCGCGAGCCGACATGGCGAGTTGCTGGCGTCGTGGTCGGGACGCGTCTCGAGAACGTGGCACCCACAGTCGAACCCATGGCGACGCCGTACATTCCAGTCACTGTTTTCACCGGATTTCTGGGAGCGGGAAAAACGACCATCATCCTCTCTCTACTGCCCAAGCTTCCCAAGGGCTACAAGGTCGTACTTCTCAAGAATGAATTTGGAGACATCGAAGGTACGTTCCCTCCGCCGCAACTCGCAGGATCGTCCTCATTGTCGCAAGCAGTGGACAGCCAGCTTGCAAAGCAGTCCAGCTTGGCAGCTGTGAGCGAGATCCTTAACGGTTGCACGTGCGTACTGCGTTTGCTAGACTGCCCGGCGCTACACCAGAGCCAGGTGCTGTGTCCTCGTGGGTCAGATGAAGACCGCCCTCTTGGAGATCCTAGGTAGGGCTCGACGTGATGCTACGAGGAGGTTTTGGTCACCTCTGCGTCTATCCTCCAGAGAAATATCGTCCAGACCGCATCATGATCGAGTGCTCGTATGGATGACTTGACTCGAAAGTTTCGCCCTCGCTGATCGCCATAGTGGCTCTGCTTTCCCGGCCACCCTCGCCTTGCAGATCCGTGAATTGGAGCGCGAAACGAACGATGCCATCAAACTGGACGCAATTGTCACCGTCGTAGACGCAGAGAACTTTTCCGGGTACGAAGATACATCGCCTACAGCCAAGATGCAAGCGAGCTACTCGGACATCATACTCATTGTGAGTGCGCTCGTCGATGCTGCGAACTTGATGACCTTCTCGGGACTGCCAGAATAAATGGGAGCACGTTGACGACAGAGCCCTCGACCTTGTGCTTGATCACCTCCACACCCTGAATGACTCGACACCGAAAATTCGATGTAACGGACGCGACGGCGTGGATCCCAATCTACTCTTTGGGATTGATACCAAGCTCTTTCGAGACGCGCTCCCTGAGACAGGCATGCACCACGATGAAGTTCAGACTGTCACGATTGTCAAAGGCTGCGGAACATCACAAGCTACACGAGATCGCAGCCACGCCGAGAGTCATCCATTCCGTGGGGGAGTCAGCGCCATCGACGAAGGCCTGCTCCGGGATTCGCTGGGGGCGGTGTCGAAGGAGACGGTGTGGAGAATCAAGGGGTTCGTGCGCCTGGCCCGCGGAGTGTGCATCCTGAACTGGGCCTTTGGACGGTATGAGTTGACGCCGAGCACGGCACAGATCCCAGGGTACGCTGTGCGTCTGACGGGGATGGGTGAGCGCGGCGAAGTGAAGCGTTCGATACGCACGTTCAGCGCTGCGCTAGGGGCAGACATCGGCTAGATCGTCTTAAATAATCCAACGATGTTGTTCTCCTGCCTCTTCAGTCCAGGTATGCACACGCTGTCCGTCGCCCAGTTTCTCTGTGTCACCATCCGTTCAGCGTTCCTCTTCGACACCGCAAAGGATCGCGAGCGGACGCTGACCGTCCAGTCGGAATGCATCGACTGGCTGCCGCGGCCTCGCTCGCCAGATCCCTGCGAGTCGCTGTCCCCGCGCCGCGAAACGGCCCAGGAATCCGTTCGTTCACGCGAAATATGCGAGGTGCTCGCGAGCAACGACCTCTACCACATCCTCGGCGTCCCCCAGTCTCCGGCCATCGACAGACTCACCCTCAGACGGGCTTATCTCTCGCGCAGCAAAGCGTGCCACCCAGAGTTCGTCTCTTCCTCCTTCCTCCTCTGTCGCGTTCTCAACCTGCGTCCAGCAAGTGCCCCGGAAATCCACACGCAACGCATGCGTTCCAAAAGGTCTCCGTGGCCTACAGCGTGCTCTCTCAACCCTCTTTGAAACGGATGTACGACTCTCGCCCAAGCGATGACCATCCCGACTTTCTGCGTTCACATTGCTACGGGCACGCAGACGAGACTCTCAAAGGCGTCCTCCTCAGCATCGTCAGCGACTACCTGGACGGCAACCTAGAAATGATACGCACATTGCTTCGTGAGTGCACAGAGACGAGCCATCCGTTCGCTGACCAGTTATCCGTCTTCCCCCTCCCAGAAGCCATCAGCGACCTTAACCCATCGCTCAAACTCAGCGACGACGGCATCAACTCCGTTCTTTCTGTCCTGGAAGGCATACGAGGTCGCGTCCTTGGTACGTCCCCGCCCGTACCACCCACCCTGAATCTGACCGCGCCCCGACCAGCTTGTCGCGCCTGCATACTCGCCCTGCACACCGAACTCATCCGCGTCCTCGAACTCCAGTACGCTTTCCGTCAACTCCCCTTCCTCGACATCACTGGCCGCTCCCGCTTAACCATCCAACTCACCCGCATCACCCTCTCTCTCCCTGTCACACTCGAAAAGGCGATTCAGGATTCCCAAGAGAACTTGTTTACAGACGGTCGAATGGGCAAGACAGACGGCAGGGATAGAGAGTGCGACAAAGCAGCCCTGTTGCCGAAACATGTCGTCCTCCTCATCAGGGGCATCGACGTGATTCTGGACAAGATGGAACGCATTTTGGGATAGGCTGTGGTCTCGCACTCATTCGTTTGTTGTCCTCACCATCTCTCCAATTTTTCTACGTTACTACGAGGATCTCCCACTGTATCCCATAGACGCCACCCGCTGGTTCTCGAGGACTCATTTCACTCAGCTCTGAAATACTGGTTCAAGGTACACGATTAAGCATCATAGCAACGGAGGTCAGCGGTGCGAAGAAATAGCAAACGAACAGACTTCAAAGAGGGTGGTGTATAAAGAGAAATAAGAAACATACAGGATAGGCAAGAAAACCTTTGCAGAACCTTCGTACTGTACAAGAACTGTCCACGGCGAAGTCGAGAGCTGTCAGCCAGATCAAATACCCAAACTAGCGAGGAAAGAACAAAACCAAAAACTGGGGACAAAGGAGCGACGGACGCGCAATGTCCCAAGCTTGTAACTGACACACGCAAGGTTCTGTCAATACTGCGTACTCCTCTGGTTCCACAAAACGTGGCGGAAAGTACCGCGTGCCGGTCCATCAGCGAAGACGATATAATCCCTGCGAAGCACTCACGACGTTCATCCAGATCGCACCCGTATGGCCGTTGGGTGGAACGTTGGCCGGTACTATTTCTTCTAGCATATAAGAGTCTTGTGATGGCTGACACCCATACGACCCATTCGACCCGTTAGGTTGGGCAGCGGCAGCTGCCAACAGCTGGGTATAGTCTCCACCGTTGCCTTCATTGCTCACATTTCCACCTTCGTTCGACACCCCAGGTACCTGCGAGCTGATTATGGAACCCATCGGGTTCTCCGGATAGAATGGGTAGAACAAACCCGTAGGGACCTCCGCGAGCTTATCCCCAACAGACCCAGGCGAGATCTGCGCACCGGCGTTCTTCACGGGCGTTGTGCTCTGAGAAGACGCCCGCAGACCGTAGACCACAGTTCCGCCGATAATTGCCTCACTCTTGTATGGTGGATGAGTCAGGGTCGGGGTCTTTTGTTGCTGCTGTTGTTGCATGTGTAGCTGTTGGGGAGACGGCAACGATGGAGAGCCGAGAATAACGTTCTCGGTGTCCCAGTCAAGTTCAGACAGTAAAACTGGGTCCTTCGGAGGGCCGACCGAATGAAGGTCCACATTGAGAACCTTTTCGGCGAGCTTGGAGATCAGAGGGTGTCCACCATTCAAATCTTTCCGTTCCCAGCGCCAGCGGAATCGAGGTAACATGTCGAGAGCCATCCAAACGTCTTCGATCATGACTTGTCGCGATAGGCGTTCACAATGTGACATGTGACCAAAAAGGATAACCATGGCTGCGATGTGGAGGGGGATAGGAGAAACGAAAAACGCGATGTCGGGGAACCGAATGAGCTGATTGTGTACAATGATGATGTTATGCGAGGTTACGATAGCTGACCAGATATCAGTGTCTTGCAAGGGGGAGAACACAATCGGCACTCACCATCAACAAGCGCTCTCGAGCGATGCATGTAATCAAGTTCCTTCAAGCTAAACAGTGCTCTCAACAGTAGTATTCTCGATATCCCAATCTTCAGTAGGGTGAGCCCCTGATCTTCCGTAATATCGCGAACCAGATCCTGCCTCTTTTCCAATGGCCAATCTTCAGTCCCGCCAAAGTAGTACTTGTAACTCTCCGGCAACTGTCTTCGGAACTCTAGCATACTCTTGATGATCCGAGTCGCGTGTCGCATCACGGCGTCTGCGCTCTTGTTCGAAGGAGCGTAGAGGGAGTTGATGATATCAGCCTGAATCTCGGCGATAGGATGCGATAGCAGAAAGTGCTCGGAGAAATCAATTGGTTGGCCCGTGAGGGGTCGAGAAGGATGCGGCGTATTAGAATCAGAAGGAGCGATAGCGAGCGGTCTGCCGAGGAGGATAGAGGTCCCGCGATCGTGCACCATTACAATACCCCATAGTCGAATTCGTAGTTGTGCCTCCTCCTCCGTGAAAGTGTTGTTCTGCGACGTGGGATCGTGGTGAAGACCTAACTCGATGGACAACCTAACCAGGCTACCAACGAGTCGCCACAAAGAACGACCTTGTCGCTGCATATGTGCTCTCAGCATAATACGAATATTCAGCGGATGCGCAGAAACTCGCCTCAGTGTACAGGTACCATTGCAACAATATGAGAGCCTGGAGACTCGTGATCGTGACGCGGAGGTGCGGTTTGACGGCCAAGGCGCGCTCAAAGAATTCGTAGTGCTCCGGCCAATCATTTGGAAGGAGTTTCTTGGTCAAGATTGGGCTATCGCTGGGGGTCTTGAGACCACTATCCACGAGAGTGGCCTTGTGATTGAGTTCGCTCAAGGTGCCAAGGGCGAGGATGAGATACAGGCTACAAATACAACCCGGATCGTGTTGGATGTTCTCCATGTCGTAGAGTGAATTGAGCCGGTTTTCAAAATCGGAGAGGAAAAAGACGGGTCTGTGAACGTTGAGATGAGAAAAGTAGACATCGACGATTCTGTTGACCATTTTGCGGTCTTTCGGCAGCCATATGGTGAGTTTGGACGCGGCCGTGGACGGAGCGCCGGTAGTTGAGGTAGCGACGGATATAGAGAACCACTTGGAGGGATCACGGGGTACAGAAGCCTCAGTGATATTCTGATCGCGACCTGAAGTGAGGCCGTTGGAGCCGACAGCAAGATCTTCTCTGTCATTGTGTGCGGCGAGTTGGCTTTCGCTCATAATCAGGGGGTGGACGCCGAAACTCTTGGCGATCGCCTGAAAGGTGAGGAGATCAGCAGTGAGGGGAAAGGTGAACGAGACACGAGCGCGTACCCGAGTGTCAGACATATCGAGAGACTGTGGATCCTGACCCTTGACCTCGAGGGAGGAAGCCGGGGGAGGAGGAAGTTGTGGGGGGGGAGGCTGCATGTGCTGAGGAGGGAAGCCGGGATGCATGTGAGGGCCATAAGTCCCGGGAGGGCCGGGGATGGGAATATGAGGAGGATATGGGCCGTATATGGGGACGCCGGGGTGGGGGTAACCGGGAGGGGGAACCAAGGGAGGGTAGTAGGGAGAGCCAGGCGGGGGCGGGGCGGTGTGCTGCTGGAACTGAGAGTTGTGGAAATCAGGAGGGGGCTGTACGGCACCGTCGACATCAATGCCCTCGCGGGCGCATATGTCTTCGAGACTGGCGAGGTTGAAGCCAGGGAGACGGCGTTTGAGGAGGGCGTCACATAGCGCGATTTGGCGCTCGACAAACTCGGTGTGGCCGCGGAGGGTGAGGGTCTGCCTGTGCCTGTCCTCCTGCTGACAAGGGACACCAGCGGTCGCACAGGCGGTGCATTTGGGATGTTTCGAGTCGCACTGAGATATGTCGGGGCAGTCAGACAGGCGAACGGAGATTTGCGGTCGGTGACTACCGACGGGACTTGCCTTGATTTTCTTGCTCCTGCAGCGTGCGCACGCCTCATGGGAGCGTCGGAGACGTCTTGGCTCTGACGGTGCGGCGACATCGTCTTGCGCGGAGTCTGGTTTTCTGCGCTTCTTGGAGGACTGGGCGGGCGCCTGTGGGAGGGACGGCGGGTGGAGGGGCGGGATCTGGGGCGGACGCTGCTGCGGGTGGTCCATGTGGAGAGCGGAATGGAGGGACGACGGGGCGAGGCCGAGGTCTGAGTGGGGGAGGATGTGTGTCATCGCTGCCGCTGTCCTGCTCCGTGCGCTCCTCTGCGCTGCGTGTATGCGGTTCACACGGCCCACATAATAAATATTTAATATTTATTTATTCTTGACCACCGCCATGCACCAGGCCGCCGCGCTCCTCCACGACTCCCCCGCCCGCTATGGCGCCGTCCCGTCCCCGCCACGCCCGTCCTCCTCCCGCCTCCTCCTCGCCGCCGCGCTCAGGATGGCTGCCCTCTTCCTCGTCTCCACCCTTGTCCTCGGCGGCACCCTTGCCCTCGCCCTTCCCTCCCTCCATCCGTGCGCTGCCCTCCCTTCCCTCCCGCTCCCGCTCACCCCCGTCTAGTGACGACCGCCCGCTGCTGCGCATCCCCAAGTCCTTCGATGATCTCAGCGCACTCAACGCTCTGCTGAAAAAGTACCGGGACATCTATCCGGCACGCATCGTCGTCTGTTACATAATCACCTACTTGTTGTATGTCCCTCCCCCGCCGCTTTCCCTCTCCTCACCCCTCTTGTAGCCTCCAGGCTTTCTCCCTCCCAGGCTCCATGTACCTCTCCATCCTCGGCGGTGCAGTCTGGGGCGTCCCTGTCGCCCTCCCCCTCGCTTGCACGTGCGTGGCAACAGGCGCCTCCCTTTGCTACTTCATCAGCGCCGCCTTTGGCCCCGCCCTTCTCACCGTCCCCAAGTGGAAAGCCCGCCTCGACAAATGGTCTGAGAAACTTCGCCAACAGAAAGACAACGTCATCTCTTTTCTCATCATCCTCCGCATCGCTCCCGTCCCCCCTCACTGGGTCATTAACATCGTATGCCCCCACGTCGGCATTCGTATCCTTCCCTTTTGGTCAAGCACTTGGCTCGGCGTCTTTGGAGTCACAGTCATACACACTACCATCGGCGGTGGGCTGGACGAAATGACCTCTGCAGCCGATTTCCATCTGTTTTCGTGGAGAAACTTTTTCTTCCTGTCCGCTGTCGTCGTCGGGGTCTTGATACCCGTGGGCCTGCGCTACTACTTCAAACGCCAGGTAGCGTCGGCCGCAGACGTTGAACAAGGTGATCTACTAGAAGAATTTCCCCAGGACAGCGACGGCCACCTTGCCGTCGGTCCTGCACCCCTTTCGAAGAGTCCAACGTCCCCCGTTTATCTCGACCGAGGTGGTGGGTTCTATGCTGACGAGGAAGTCGTGGAGGGGGACGATGACGACGACGACGACGTTATATTAGAGGCAGGACCGGCCATCGTGATCAAAGACGGGAGTAGCTCGGGCAGCGCCCCCGTTGACATCCTTGCTACAACCTATTAGAGACGACTCACATCTTGTTATGTATCCGCAATTACATGCACCATGTATCGACGACTATCGTATTTTTAATATTGGAGCATCAAATTTGTTCCCGAGCCAACTGGGCATAAATGTTCGGCTGCGGGTCCTTCATACCTTGCTCAAACGCTACTTCCCGCTCTCACCGTCCCGACATTTCCAGTGCGAGCCCACGCCGTCAAGTCGCACATGCTACATGATACCCGACGACCGTGATACGCCCGACAAAGATCCTCCAAACCAAACGCCACTCGCAAATGTGTCCACCCAATCGCCAACTTCGAGAGAGACAGCACGTCCAGACGCAAAGTCTGGATCGTCGTCGGTGTCTTCTAAATCACATTCCATGATGGACGTCCCGCCGCGTCCCTCCACCGCACCCCCTCACCCGTCCTCCGACGCCACCAAAGGGCAAGAGGCAGCCAACTTACAGACTCGTACCACCATCGTATCTAATCTTCGTGCCCGCAATCTTCTCCTTCAGAAAGCGATCTCCCACATCGACGATGCCGTCCTCCATCTGATGGCTGCCCGATCCGGCATCCCCAGTTCCAGGATACAAGAAGTGCGCGGCGAAGCAAGGAACAGGAAGGATTTGCTGGACAGAGTTGACAGGGCTATCAAGATGGCGCAGAATGGCGAATTACGGGAAGAGAGTGGGAGCAGAGACCCAACTGGATGTGCTTGGTCAAGGGCAGCAGGTGAGAGGTATGCTAGCAGCCCTTTGAGTGAATGTAGAATGATGGTTAACCGACTCATTGCAAGGCCCTCCACGAGTCCCAGACTTGTTGAGATACTTCAGGCTGGTGCTCCGTCTGGAACACCACCTGCCCCTCCAAGCCCTATTGATCCATCCCTCTCGGACGCTCAACTAGACGCCCCCCAACTCCGCCGATCGTCCTCCCAACCCCAGTTAGGCCCTTCCCCTGCGCAACCTCAAGTCCCCACGAAGGTGTTCACGCACCCCGAACTCGTTGAGCGTCGGAAAGTTCTTCAAGAGTCGATCGAATCCTGGCATGATTTCGCTGCAGAGCTGTGCGCGGCTCGACCGCATCTTGAGGCTCAAGCTCAGCCTGACCCCGGTCAGCTCGATGTCGCGTCAACTCGAGCATCCACTGTAACGACTACACCCTCTTCCGCCCAAGCTCAAGAGCCCTCCTGGACAGCCAAGTACCAAAGAGCGCAGTTTGAGATCAAGCGCCGCGAAGAGCTGTTACTCCGGCTAAACCAAGCCATCGCCCAACTCTCACACCCAAACTCCCAGGAGCACATTGCTGCGCTGGCATCCTATATCCCCCCCGCGCTCGACAAACCCCGATTTGACGTAACTTATGCTCATTTCTGCCAGGGGAAGTCCATTGAGATGAATACAACCATCATCATGCCGGATGTGAGCAAACCCGTGATTGATGTATACTCATTGCATGTCGCAGTCATGCAAGAAGGAAGTTTCGCCAGGGTGGGTCATTTACGTGCTCTGTTCCACCATGCTTTGCGATAAACTCTAATTATCGTAGGTATGGGCCCGCAATTCATGGGACTTGGTCGGGGCGCGTCTCGGGTTCGTCCAAACGGCTGCCACAGCAACTGAGCCGGCGAGGTCCTCCCCTGAGATAGCCGTTCACCTAGAGAAAGCCTACAGAGACCGCCTTCAGCAATTTGACCATCTCTACGTGACTTCCGTCCTCGAAACAGTCCGAAAGCGGATGGCAGAGCAGCAGAAGAAGGCGTGACTGACAGTCGTGGCTGTTGGAAGGATTGTGGCGCCGCTGTAACGCAGTGCCCTTCACTGACATGGACAGGTTCCAGTCACGTATGCCACAGAACCTCCTTACTTTCGTAACTTTGACACGGTTTCTTCATTCACGGGGGAAAAGGACTTGGGACCAAACATCATCGACACCCCCAGAGTTCTCAGCGGTCATTTCTGAAAGACAGCCGATCATCATTATTCGCGGATTATTCTAACATCATACCCTCGCACTCACGACTTGGCTTGTTCCGTACACACTACCACCCATACCCCATGCCTCACATTCGGTACAGACCTTGACGGTACATCTGAACGAGAATATTACTGATTTGAGGAGAGTCTCTAACCAGAAGCAGGTCATCCTTAATAGTGGAATCTGATAGTGAAATATTCGTTTGCTGGTGGACAATGTTGAGACCGGGCCGTCGCCGTCTCTGAAACGCACTGAAGCTAACTCGTGATGCCATCCCTGGTCGGAAAAGTAACAGAGGGTGAGAATGAGGAAAATATTACAAGCTGATATCTCCATCAGCAAAGTAGAACACGGAAAACACTGAAGCCGAATGGGATAAATACATGTGCTCTCGAGGTTGCGGTGTCGTCCCATAACATATATATCCCAGTCTGCGTAACCTCCAAGGTGACCTACGAATACACGGTAGAAACTCATGCACGACGGTGAGTGATATCAAATGCATTGGAAACCACGGAGACGCAGCACTAGAAGAATCGATGAGCACCACGTTGCAGGACAACCGCTTGAAAGTATAGCAAGGTGAAGAGTCGATTCCTTCTGAATGTTGTAATCAGAAAGGGTGCGACTATCCTCGAGTTACCTCCCGGAAAAGAGAAGACGCTGATGGTCCGGAGGTACTCTCGTCCTGGATCTTTGCCTTCACATTGTCGATCGTGTCCAAAGACTCAACCCTCAAAATGATGGTCTCGCCGGTGAGCGTCTTCACGAAGATCTGCATGTCGCCGCGCAACAGAGGACTGTGGGAAAGCCGATAAGTACAAAGGAGTCTCATGCCAGCGGCTAGTCGGATGGGATCTCCTCCTTGTCCTAAATCTTCGCTTTGACATTATCGCTGGTGTCCGAGAACTCGACCTCAAGAGTGACGCTCTTTCCGGTCAGGGCCTTGACGATATCTGCATTCCGTTCCATAGTTGGGTACTGCAAGTGCGAGGAGAACATAGTTGATAGGAGATTGTCCGTTCCATTTAGGCCGCAGCCAAAATCGAATATAATCCTCGAGGTGTGCGGTACCATGCGAAAGAGAAGGTGACCGGACTAGAATGGTTCCTCTAGGAATATGAGGTCCCTCTTGTTGCTACCAACACGCTGCTCGTCGGTATCATAATCACCAAGATCAAGAGCCGAGACAGGTTCGTGAGCATTGTCTCTATCAGGCAATGGACGCATGGATGGAGCGGCATAGGTCGGGTGCGGATGAGGCGTTAGAGCGGCTGCAGGCTGACGATAAGACACTCATCGAGTGGGAGAAGGTGCGCGATGGGGATGGTTTCAACGGGATAGGTAATTTTGATACCACGAAGGCGCCGACTTGACACTTGATCGAAAGTACTCTAAAGACAGAAAAGGGACGAAGACATCTATCTACTTGGATTAGCAAACTGTTGCGCGTTCAGAATCTGGTGTGAATACATACATTATCAGACGTCACCGAAGTATTTCAGTCATGAATTTTCCATCTCCAATTCTCGTGGCATCGGGTCCCGAAACTTGTTAATTTCCTCGCCAGAAGTGATTGCCTGTTTCCCAGTGAATGATCCAACCACCTCCTCACCGCGTACCAGAATGTTCAGCTACTGAAGTTATCATGCGTAAAAGCCGGCATCGGCCAAGGCCAACCCTGCAGAGGCATCATCTTGCTGATCTGTGGGTCATGATCTGGATGGCCACCGGATAACAAGCTGTGGAAATCTTGAATCATTTTGAAAGGCCCGAGGATCGACGACGTGCTAGGAAGCCGGCAGTCGTACACCAGCCACCCGGGACCAGGCGGAGATAGCTCCGTCATACCCTTTCACCATTTCTTTCAGCTGGGGAGGACACCGCCACCGTGAACACCGTACGCTGGCGAAGCATGTCTCCCTTGAGCCTTTCGCTCGCGATGTATATCCAGCCATCATGCACGAATGCGCGATGGACGTTATGTACTAGAATGGACGTGTTCTGGGCCAGAAATCGGAGGGTGCAAGCTTCAGAGGCCTATACTTGACGCAAATGCTAGCTTGTCCGTCAAAGAACAAGACATGTGCGCTAGTAGGGAGGCTGTGCCGGCGCTTGCACCGCGCACGTGGTACCTTCATCGGCGCCTGTGGACAAATAAACACGCGAAAATAAAAAAGAACGCTTGTGTACCTATTTTTCTGTAATAAAATGAGGAATATTTCGTGCGAAAGACAACGAAATTGAAAGCCCGCCTGGGTCCGTTATGGTCTGTGCTTAGCAGGTGTCTCGCTCCCACCACCAGCATCCTCTGTGCTTGCTGCTGCAATTGCCCGCCCCCTTCCCCACCGTTGCGCACGGCCCCCTCAGCCCCGACGACGTCCTCGACCGTCCGTCGTACGTCGAGCTCGTCCCGGCGTCGCAGTGCTCTACAGCACCCTAAAACACCCATCATCCTCCTCCCACCATTTGGATTATGGCTGATCGCATGCCACCGTACCCCATGTTTTCCCAGAACCTGATGCAAAGCTCCCTCCAACAGTCACAGATCCCCCAGCAGCCTCCACAACCCGACCCTCAGATGATTTCGGGGCTCTCTAACCCCGAGCATAGTCGCATGTGGCAGCAGATGAATCAGCTCCAGAACCAATATCGCGCCCAACAGTCGGGCGATTTGGCCACTTCTCAGCCGAACCACCAGGCAAGTCTCCGCTTGCCCTTTTTTCGCTTCGTTCCAGTCTCCTGCGCGAGTCTTGCCTCGACATGTGAGATGCCCATGTCTTATCCGTATGTCATGATGCTGAGCGTGGTCAATTTCCCTTTCCCTCAATCTACTCCGTATATAACAACTTAATCACTTGGCATTGCGCTTCATACTCTCTTCGCTCTGGCCTCAGTCTCTACCCCGCTTAGATTCGATGTTTCTCGTCGTGACGTTTGCTGAAACTTTCCTTGTCTAGGAGTTCGCGCGAGGACAGGCTCTCTCCCATGGTCAAGGTCAACCCATCGTTCAACAGATCCAACAATCCTTCGGGCTTAACGCCCAACGCATGAACCACGCTAGCCCCGTTTTCCACGATCCCCAGGCCAACCAGCCCCAGTCCCTCATACCATCTAATTTCTCCAACGTCCCCATGAATACCCAGCAGCAAATGAAGGCAGCATTTAGCCTTAACCCCATGATGCATGCAGCCATGAGCAATCCTGGTGTCTCCCGCCAGCTCAAAATGTTGAATCAACAGGCGTCCAACGCAATGGAGCTCGCTCGTCTTCAGCAACCAGGTCTCGGCGCCCAACATGCCCCCAATCAATCTAATGCCGTGGACATGTTTCCTTCCTCATCCATGCAACCTTCTCAGGACCAAATGCACGGTTCCCCACATCCTGCTGCGCAACCTGTATGTCCACCTGGTACCACTCAAGGGATGGTATCTGGAAATCAGCAACAGAATGGCCAGAAAAGAATGATGACCCCCGCTGAGTTCCAGGAGAGGAGGAATTATCTTCTCAGTCTGATTTCACAGTCTGAGAACAGCATCGGGTCCCTCCTGCAGACTGCACGCAATGCGAATTCCATTGATCCTCTCATGCAGCAGAAGATGAGTCAGCTCCGTGCCGAACTAGCTAACCGGAAGGAGGTGTACACCAAGTTCGTAGCCACGTTCGGCGCCATGGTGTCTCAGCAGATGGCCAATGGTATCTCACCTACGAACATGGCTCATATGTATGTTTATTCTTATCGTAGATCCTGTGATTGCCGCTAACTTTTCCATAGGAGCCCTATGGCGCCATCCCCTTCGCAGCAGCCTCAGCAGGCAGCCGTGTCCACCGCGCAGTCCCAGCCCGGTTTTGTTTCTCAGGCTACCCAACCTGTTACACCACAGTATAACATCCCTGCTGCGAATGGCTCTTCTCCGATGCCTACCAACCCACAGAGTCAAGGTGCCCTTAACCAACAGATCCCCATACAGCCTGGACAAATTGGACGGCCGAATACTATCCCTCCTCGAACTGGAGGGACCCCTCACCAAATGTCTGGCGCTCAACTACCGAACACCATGTCACCCAATTTGGGGAATTTTCCGATGCAACCTCAAGGCGGACAGAAGGCCCCCAATCAGATGCGGCCAACGCTTGGAATTCTGCCACTGGACAAGCAGAGGTTTGAATCAACGTATGCTCAATTCTGCCGAAGCCAAAACATAAACCCTGGCCTGCGTTTACCGCTACCAGATAATAGGATGGTGGACTTGTATCAGTTGCACGTTCAGGTGATGCATGAAGGTGGTGCACAATCGGCGAGTGACTTCCCCTATACACGAAGTTATATGAATGCTTATCCTGAAATTCAACTAGGTGACTCAGCGAGATATGTGGGCCGTCGTTGGGGGTCGCATGGGCTTCATTCAGTTTCCCGGCACTGAGTCGGAGCCAGCCCGTTCTGGTCCGGGAATCGCTCAACATCTTCAGCACACTTACCAAGAGTATCTTCAACACTTTGAGAACGCGTATATTATGACCGTCAAATCTCGCGCACAGACAGGGTCACCGCAGCAGCCGATGCACCCAATGAACCCCCTCGTCTCTGGCAACGGTGCGACTCCTGGTATGTCTGGGAATCCCACGGAGATGGCTCCAAACGCTCCCCGCCCGCTTCTTAACCCACAGCTAATCGCTGCAGCCGCGCGGTATGCTCATACGACTGTACCTGACATGCGAGCTCAACGTGTTCCTGAGCACATGATCACCTTCGTGGACCGTCATCGTGCCGAACTCACCAAGGTTTACCAGCAACAAGCGCAGCTGATCGCGAAGCGGAATGCGGATCAAGAACAGCAGAATATAGCGAATTCGCAGGGCCAGTTCCCCAATATGCACGAGCAAGTGTCGATGGGTTTGCAACCTGGTATTCAACGACCCCACCAGTCTAATGGACCACACACGATCGCCGGCATGTCAGGCGACATGAAGTCGGCGAATGGACCATTCATGCCAGAGAATGTCGCAGCTGCACTTCAAAAGCAGCCAACGCAGGATCAAATTCAACATGCGATGATGACGATCAGTCACCTTAAGAACGTGTTCCAACAACGTAGTGAGCTCTGTTGGCATTTGGTTTGTCGCCACTCATGCTCTTTTTAAGGTCTCGCCGGCATGGCCACTCAACAGCTCGCGGATGAGCAACGGCTAGAGTATAGTCAACTCCTGGAGCAGGTGCACAAGATGACGTCGGAGCTCGATGCAAAGCTGCACATGTATTTCGCGGTCTTTAAAAATGAAGAACTGCTCCGCAAATACGTCGCCATTGTTAGTTTCTTTCAGCCTTTGTCTTCCTCGTGCTCACCTTGTGGTGCGCTTCGTTAGGTGATGACAGTGGCGAGGCAACGGCAGCTTGTTTCTACCTCTTCACCGCAGTACATCATCAACTTGATGACTCTGCGTAGTATGCAGGTGCAAATTCACAAGCTCAACGAGGAGTTTGAGAATCGGTGGCGTGCTATCAAGACTGCCGCCGCCAATTCTCAACAGCACGCTACGCTCACCACTACCCCTGCTCGTTTAACCCCTGCCTCGCCTCTCTCAGTCCCCCCAGTGCAGAGCGTATCTCAGGCATCTCCCCTTGCGCCGGCGAATAATGGACGTCAAGTCTCCATGAATCCTTCTCCACCGCAACAACCACAGCTACAGCCTCAGCTTTCGCACTCCCAACTTCAATTTGCGCCTCCGCCTCAGTCCCATTCTCAACCTAACCAGTCCCAACCCCATTCCCAGCAACAGTCCGTATCGCAACCGATCAAGAAACATTTTCATCCTTCCATCCCCCCCAGTCCGTCAGTTCCGCCAGCTCCCGCCACCCTTGCATCTCCTACTCCTCCTCCTGTAGCTGCATCTGCATCTACCCCCGCCACTAGTGCTCCCACTCCTCAAACTACAGCTGGCTCGCCCCAGACTCCCAAGTCGCCTCCGTTGAAAGCGCCTGCCAAGGCCAAGGCTCCAACCCGCGCTCCCCGGAAACTCTCAACGGCGGGTAAGGGTCCCGCTACGCCGGAGACAGTCCCTTCGATCGTGGGAGTGAAGCGCCCTCCTGAAGAGGACGTTGCTACTCTCACCAGTGTAGCTCCTTCAGAAGCAGAAGCAAGTAAACCACCATCACAGAAGAGGGCCAGGACGGAATGGGAGGGTGAGACGAGTGATGCGCTTCTCAAGAAGCAACAGGAGATAGAAAACATCAAGACTGACGAGGATGCCACTGCATTCTTCGATCGCATGAAGGAACTCTTTGCCATGACTGCATCTACGGATAACGAAATTCATCATGACATCGCCTCTACGTTGGATCAGATTTTGGCAGGAGTGGCTCAGGCACCTGCAGATGCAGCTGCAACAGCTGCTGCTCTCTCCGCACACGGATCCGGGGATGCTGGACCACCACCTACTGCTCTCTCACCTCATATGGGCCCACCCAACGATGCATTCCTGGAGTTTATCGATTTCTCTTCGTTTACGACTCTCGAAGACGAGGACAACGATTCCAAGGCACCCACGCCCGACCTTGTCTCCTCGTCAGAGACAAACCCCAGCCCAGAGTCCGGTTCTGAGGGGGATTCGTTGGGCAGTACCGGATCGCCTGATAAAACCAAAATTGAGGAACCAGGGGAGCGGTCTGATCCTCTTCGACTCGGATCGCTAAGAGAGATAGATGGGGGCGAGTCAGCATATTATCAGGCTGATAACTGGAAGTGGGAGGGACCGATGCATACGCTCGATCAGCCATGGGCGATGTTCACTTCTGCATAGTAGGGTCTATGTGTTGTCGGTTTGTGCGTTCTGGCTATTTATCTACTTCCATCTTTATGCTGGATATACTCATTTTTTCTTTACTCGCTCGTGGCCACCCCCATCTCCTCCAGCCCCCGCATGCCCGGGTATCCTACAATTTTCTTCTTGGTTTATGTGTCACTGCTCTGTATTCCTAATGTTGTTCTACTCTGCTATCGCTTATTCTTGCTCAGACCTTGGTCTCTTAATGGATAGCCAAATCAAACCGATGCCATGAGTTAGTCTGGTAGTGTACGCGAGTGGAGCGTGTTGCCAAGTACCCGGGCCTTCAACAACGCAACGGCGTCACGACCGTGAGACGACCCAGGTGCCGAAAGCAAAGAGCTCTGCAGCCTCGCTTTCCTGATGCTTGTCCGCGCTTCAAGTGCTCTCCTGCCCTTCTCCCACTGCTCACGAGCTTCATCCTTGGATTCGTCGTCTTCTGCCGCGAGTTGTAATGTCTCTGGAAGCCCATATCGGCCTTTGAGCTGATCGTCGGCCGCTCGTTTCGCAGCATCAAGCTTCTTCTCAGCGCGAAACCGCTTGCGCACGAGGGACGAGAGGGCGTAAGGATCGCTGTTGTATCGATCGGATGCTTCTTGCAGGGATTCTAGTCGAGGTATCTGCACTTTATTGACGTGGTTCTGAGCAGCTGTCGATTTCTCGAGAGCAGCGAGCGGATCGGCAGGCCCGGCATTGCCTTCAGTGTCTACAGAACCGCGTTGGACGCGAACGGGGAGGGACCGACGCACAACCACAAACCGTGTATCGCGAAACCGCCATTCTCTTCAGGATTCCAATCTTCGTCTTTCTGTCTCGCACCCGAGACGACGACGTAGCGGGTGTTCTACGGAAGACGTGAGACAGACGGGTGAACATGGACGATATGGACCGACCTTTGGATCCGTCTGAATCTCAAACCAGCCATCACACAGGTGGCATTTGCATCGAAAGGAATAGATGGGCGTGGAATAGTAGGACCCGACTTTCTTCTTCTCTGCATTGTAGCGCACGCCCATGCCGATGTGGTTGTTGCATGTCCCACTGAGGAGGCTTATGAGCGCCGTTTGAGACACGGTAGCGTGCACACGTACCACCAGATGTTGAATGGCAGCTCGAAACGAGTTATCAGGATGCCCTTGTCGAGCTTCCTGGCCCGATCGCCCAAGGCATGTTTGCCTGTGAATGAGGTGAGCGCTGTCCTTGGCACGACACGGAATGTCAACCTCTGTAGGCATTGAGACTCTTGTGTTTCTCTCCATCGTAATCAGGAGGGTAATACTTGTTGAATCCTGATCAGACGTGAGTGAGACCCTCGACGTCTCCGCAGACACAACTTGCCTTGCATGACGGTAGTGTCCAAGGCAGATAATCACGTGAGCATCAGATTAGCTCATCTACGGCTCTACTGACAAAATGCTGCTCCTGGCCGAGCATCGTTGCAATCAGAACTACCTCGGAGACGCTGTGTGTGTGTCCGTCAATATAATGGCATGTCATTGCAAGCGAGGGATGTAATGGTGTCGATAACATCATGCCTGTAAGCGTGGCCCCTGTATATACGGCTGGGGGTAAAGCATGCAGTAGTACTGCCTTTTCGTGTTGCGGTCCAAGTGGCCAGTAGTCCCGACCTGCTCACAATGCCGTTTCCATCCGTTCTGACACCAGCCTCTGAACATGGGCACGAGATGTCGTCGTGGAGGTTGATCGAGTTGGGCGGTCGGGCGTATCGCACAGGGAGGCTTACCCTTGGTATGCCTCGAGTCAAATCCTAATGGCAGTGGTGTATGATGCCTCCAAATCCAGGCACATACAGTCTTTTGAGTCCCAGCATCCAGCTGAATGGCTCTGCACCACAACCGATTGGAAGCCTATTCATTATCTATTGCACAGCTGAGATACTTCTCTTCTAGATCACCCCCCAAGTATACCAACAATGGCGAGTGCGGTAGTCAGTTGCTCTGCTGCGCTGCAAAGGCCTTAACTTTCGTGCAAGCGTCCTTCAGAGCGTTCGCGATCACTTCAAAGTCGGATATCTATGAATATGATGAACAACCGCGAAAGACGGTGGAAAATTGGGTACAAACCTCATTCCAAACCTGCGCGCTGCATCTAACCCACCATTTCCCGTTATGTCTAAAGTGGGCGGCATAGGCGTTCCAATCTAGTAACAGGGTATCAAGGAAGATCTTCTGGACCTCTTCGGATGACTCGATTTCACCAGGTAAAGGCAGTTCAACATTGACCTATGATAGCACGTCAATTGAGCACGAGGGAGGACGTTGTCCACCAACCATGTTTAGTGTCAAATCACCCTCTGGGTCCAGAACATTAGTACCGAGACATTCCGCTAGGCGTTTACCTCCAGAAATCGCCAGTGCATGGGTATACTCGTTAATCTTGCGCTCCCCTCCCAACCATTCTCGGAAATCAAGGGCTACGCGAAGGTCAGGAACAGGATTCGTCGCGGTGGTTGGTGAGTGTGTTCACCTGCATTGATACTCAGCTGCGGGACGTAGTCGATCGATCCGGTCCCTAAGACATATTGAACGATGATAGAGCGGTTGGAGCAAAGCTGATACGCACATTCGAAGAGCTTGACAAAGTCCTGAGGACCTTCGTAGTCATCGTCGTGCGGAGAGTGGTAGGCAACCGGTGTTGGAATTGGCGACTTGATGAGATGCTGGTTTCTGATTTTCCTCAGACTGAGCAATCAGAGATTCATGTAATTTTTGAGATAATTCAGACCTTTTCGGAACATAAAGGACAGCACTTCCCCTTTTTGAAAAAAGCCATTTGTGGCAATTCTTTGGGAAATGAACGCTATGAATTGAAAGTAGTGTAGGAGGACATACGGAAACCCAAAAGTCGGGCTGTGCTTCAGATAAGTTGATGTCCAACTCTTGGCCTATCGAGTGAGCACCATCCACGACGCTGACGACCCCCACCTCGCGGCAAATTGCTACCATCTCTTTCCAGGGAAGTAAAACCCCGGGATTAGAAGCAATGGAATCAATGATGGCAATTATGCTCCTCTTCCCTGTCACGTCGGCGTTGTTCGTAAGCTGCTTGATGTGTTCTTTGAAGCCTTGAATGATTCTCGCGCGTGTCGTTGGAAATTGAAGAATGAATGTCGACAATGCGGGGTGAGGGGGGAGGTCCGCGAGATACTTGAGCGTCTGGGACACAGAACCATAAGTCGTCGTTGCTGAAGAGGAAAGTTGACCATAAGCAACGTCAGACAGGGATGGCCACACCTCCGACTAGAATGTCTCCCTTGTCGAAGACGAGGTTACGCAGGACGGTCGCCAAGCCGTGGGAGGTATTGTTGACGATGACACACTCATCGGTATCCGCCCCGATAAGTTTAGCAACACGTTCTCGGACGCGAGTCATATAGTTGACGACGTTGATCCTGACGAAGTGGTCCGGATTGGACTCGACTTCGTCAGTCAGCTTGTCGCAGACGGCGCGGACAGGAAGAGGAAGGGACCCATAGGAGCCTGACGAAAAATGAGCATCGATCCGAAGGAAGGAGAGGGACTTGCCATTGTTGAGGTTGACATAGGCAGGATCAAAACCAAAAAGCTGAAGCGAGTCGTGCCCGAACGCTGGCGGAGAGGTTTTGTAGAGCTGCGAGAGGTCGATCCCGGGCATCTGTAACGATCTGGGACACGGAGGGAACGTATGAGTTTCTGGGCAAGCGGAGCTAGTTTATATACGATTCTTGTGTCTTCCTGACAGCATGCTCGGTGTGAGCACTTGTTGCACACACGTCGCCTTCTTCTACGGGACGTTGATGCACCCGAGAATACTGAAGCGAGTCCTTGGAAACGATGGGTCTCACCTCCAGATCTGCCCGGCGCTGTTGCTCGTCGGTGCACGCTTTCGTCCATCGCCCTGGTCTGACCAACCCGCAGGACTATACCCGGCATAAAATCAGTGTAGACCAACAGTCTGGTCTCTGTCGCGCACGCCTGACGAGATCCATGGATTAGGGCGCAGATTACCCTGGCATAGTTCCTTACGCTCACAGCCGGGCGCTGTTTAGCGGGAATCTCAAGCTCGAAGAAAGATCTGTGCGAGGCTCGTTGGTGGTCGGGCTTGCTGACGAGGATATCAGGCTCTTGGACATTTTCGAAGGGAACGTGAGTGCTCTGAGCGAGTCGAGACACGCAGCAGCTCACTGTGCAGGAATACACGCGAGACCTGGTTCTCGTGCACCCGCTGGGTCCCTTGACGGGTCTCGACGACATGCAGCCATCCGGAGTGCCTCCGCCCACCGAGCTACCAACCCCGCTCGAGGCAAACACCTACGTTTGGTGCCGGCCACTGTCTGAGCTGCAACCGCAGCTGTGGACATTCGAGGAGTTTGCGACGGCGAGCGCAGGGAAATGGATCGGGTCTGCGTCTGCGGAGTACGCAGAGGTAGACGTGCAGAGGAAGCATCGCCCCGTCGTGTAGAGTACCATTGAATGTCCGAACCATTCTCGTTGCACTTGCTGCGTGATGCCGCTCCGAGCTGGAGACTCGGCTCGGCTGCTCCTCCCCGCCTCGATTGTCGCCGCCTTTCTGTTCTTTGTCTTCACCGCCAGCATCGTCGACGAAACCCAGCATCGTCTCCCTTCGAAGCAGCCAAGTGGGTCTCCTGCTCCCCGGCCTCGCCTGAACGTACCTCACCCGCTCTCCAGCGTTTCCTGACTTTTCTCACTACAAGGCCCTTCAAACCCTTCCCCACACCCTTTTTCCCATTCGTACGTCACGCCGTCTCCCCCTGGAAATGAAATGTCCATCAGTGCCGACCTAGACCCGGATGACAACACGCGCATCATCGCCGTCGGCGACATCCATGCCATGAACCAGTCGCTGAGGTTTGCATTGCTGCCTCCCGTCCACCGTGAACTTCACTCATCCCTCGCCCTGCAGCGCATTGCTCGCAAAGGTTTCGTACGACCCTCTCTCAGATACCCTGATTCACTTGGGCGACCTTGTCAGCAAGGGTGAGCCCTCATCAGCCCCCGTACTGAGCTTCATGGCTACGAACCACATTCTCGGTGTGCGTGGCAACAACGACCAAAAAGTCATCGAATGGAGAGCCTGGATGGACTGGATCATATCCCTCCCCGGTGGCAGAGAATGGCTCGAGGAAGTGGACTCCCATTGGTCTCATCTCAACGGGGACTTGTCCGATGTCCAATTCAATGCTTTGCTGAAAAAGTCGTACAGAGGATGGCAACAATACGTGCCCGCTGGCTGGAAACTGCTGGGAAAACATTACAAGGTTGCCCGTGACATCTCTCCAGAACATTACGACTACCTTCGCTCCTTGCCTCTTGTTCTCTACGCTCCGACAGCTCACACATACTTCGTCCATGCAGGGCTGCTAGCAGCCGACCCAACTCGCGAACCTACCGATGCCAAGCAACCTCTCTCTCATTGGCCCACTAATTCCAACCCCGAAGATAGTTTCGCCCTGCGAGGTCTTCAAGAGCTCGCATTGTTAAATGACGTTCCTCAGAACCACGAACCATGGGTTCTCATGAACATGCGGTCTCTCTCGAAGGAAGGCGTAGTCACAGACAGCAAAAAGGGCATCCCTTGGTCTGACTTGTGGAATGATATGATGGGCCGGTGCTCTGGCGTGGATGCGACGGAATTACTTCCCATGACATCGAAGAGAGTCTTCCTTTCAAACCCTTCCCAACAAAAGGCAAAGACACGCGCCCCTTTACATTGTTTCCCGTCGATGGTGATTTATGGTCACGCTGCGGTTCGAGATCTTGATGTGAAGAGATGGTCGGTTGGTGTTGATACGGGTTGTGTGAGTAATTCCTTCCTGTTCCTTATATCTCTGACGCTGTCTCTCACCAGGCATATGGTCGTCGGTTGACTGCCGTCGTTCTCGACAAGAAGTCTCTCTCTTTCCCAAACAGTTCAGAAGCCGTTGGTGGCACATCATCCGTACGGGATTCCTTCATCCCCTACGGAGACGAAGGAGGAGCCCAAATCATCAGTGTTAAATGCCATACATGAACTCCCCCTTGCTGCTGCATTTAAACATGGAATCGCACGTACGGGACGTGGCGGCACAGCATGTAAGTTTCCCCGGTTATCGATACTTATCTCGCATATTTTGATGCTCACAAAGACCAAATGCCTTCTCTTATGGTTTGTAACCTGAACGCGAGAGTCAGCTAGTTTAACTTTACAGTTGCTAAAGCTGTTGTCTTGATATTGAAACATCGGAATAGCTAAGTTTTCTTGTGCACATGCATGCCTTCGCAATCAAATAATGAACCGCACATTGGTGGCCTGGAGGGAAAAAACGTGGATGTTCGTGGAGAACTTACTTCGGACCGTGACTTACGATGGGGTGGGAGCTCGAAAGCTGATACTCACATCAACACAGGGTTCTTCAGAGCGTGTGGCTACGCACCTGGGGTTTCTGGCTGTATTTGTTGGTGAGAATCCACCTACATACAGGCACGGGTTCAAATATGCCGCAATCAACAGGGATTCAGCACTCTAACCTCATCTCAATGAGGAGTTGTTGGTAGGTCTGAAAAGGATTTTGTGCTGTGCAACCCCATCTCCATCGCTAGATTTAGGATCAATCGGGACGGCATACTCACCGAGAGCCGTCAGAAACGCCTGGCGTCACGCGGGGCGAATCAGAGAAGTCTTCGGAGGGAATACTGGGGCGCACGTACATCACTCATAGCGCCGGTGCTACGGCCTCCGATTCGCGCATCAGCACTTGTCTGGGAGTCCTTGCAACCACTCCAAGAAATCTAGGTTGGCATGAACATACGCAGTGAAGTGAACGTATATGGAGGTATCCTACAACGTCGGCAGCACTTGTTCTTGTCGTTTTTGCATGTTGGTTAGCCTTCTGCGCACTTCCAGATGCTACATGGACGAGGTCCACTACACCATGGACCATACCGCCTACATCATTCCTGTGGAAGGAAGTAAGAGTAGAAAATAATCCCTTTGCCGCCTCTCGCGCCACATTGGGTTCTTTGATCTTGCCCTCTGTAGAATACTACGCAATAGGGATTGAAATATGCAGCGATAAACCAAACATAAACGACTCAGCAACAGGCACGCACCATGTACGGAAGGTCTACAAACAGAGTTATTAACGCTGTTTCATGGAGTATTGGTATAATAAAGTCGTACCGAGTGCTGAGCCAGAGTGGCATGACTGACGAGAAGTTGGTGTTGAAATGGGATGTTTTAAGACCACTTACATCAAAAATAGCTGTCAGACGACAGCCAGCAGGGAGACCGCTGACCATAATCCTGTGCATGTCCTGCGGGAGCGTGAGACAGAAGCTACAAGATCTAATATCGCTGACACACATCATCCAGGATATGGGATGTTATCTTGTAATCCACAGGATATATGACTGAGCAGGAACATATGAGTGAGAAGTCCAGGAGAGGAACCGACTTGACCCGCCTTCGTCATATCCATCTTCCTCATCGCCATCAAGATCCTCAACTTGCCCCCCATGTCCCGAATCTATTCAGATCGCCAGTGGGGTAAACTTGTCGGCGGAAAAAATACGTACAATGGAAGAAAAGGGAGTCGTTAGGCCTAGCATCCCTTACCAGCCAGCTCATGGCATCAATCTAGTGAAGCGTGAGGTAGCTCGAAGTTATTCAAGTAATGCGACGGACTATGTTTTGTCGAGTTGGTTGTTCACGGGGATGCGGAGAATTGTCTGTGAGCACCACCAAATCAGCTTCTTTGTAGTCACGCCCTGTGTTGACATTGACATGAGATACCTAGACGAAGAAGAAACAAGCTTACCCAAAAGAAATCTTTTCATGCGATACACATCTTCAATGCAACCCTGGAGGGCGTCGGACTGACCAAAATAGTTTATGCCGATCTGTGAGCGACATAAGCGTTACGGGTAGGTGGAAGCCCGAAGAAGAATCATACAAGCAATGCTTTTTTTCTCCCGTTACATTGTGAATACTGAAAGTAAGCAGGCTGCATCTGCCCGCCTGGCACTTGCTGGTAGCCAAAGGACTGTAGCCCAGGCGGAGGCAAGGGTGGAAGACCCGGAGGTGCTTGATATCCTCCGGGAGGACCGAATGGAGGCAGATACCTCACAGGTCCGCCAGGAAGTCCCGGATGAGAATATGTTTCGGAGAAGGGATATCTCCCAGACGAATCTCGAGACTGGGTGTACCCTCCAGGAGGATATTGGGGTGGAGCATATTGTGCGGATGGGCCCGAAGGAGCGAAGCTTGCAGCAGGACCGAAGTGCTGCCGAGGGTGTTGATGGTGAGGGGTTGGATGAGATTCACTGGGAAACACAACGTATAAACGAAGAGAGGATAGAATATCCTTTGGATCGGTCAACTCACCCTCTAGACAATGGGTTAGGCTGCGGAGAGCGGAAGGTTGAAGTGTGAAGCTCAGGAGCTGGTCGTGGTGCCAGATTGAATGGCTCAGTGGAGCTATCAAAGCCCCTTCGCATCAATCAGCTATGTAGACTCGCCATAACCTCATCATGAGACCCTACTCACGGAGCGTTCGGGAAGCTGAGTGAACAGCGCGATTAGACTTGAACAGGTATGATGGTCATGGGGACTCACTTGACCGTTCCATCGGCGGAGGGGTGCAAAGGGTTGCGGTTGCCTGGCCACATACTGGGGAGACTCCGTGGCACTCCAACAAGGCAGCTTGCAAGGAATGCGAGCGGCGGAGGGGCTCTACTTGCTTAGTAATGCTGCAGACCTGCTATACAGCCTGACTGAAGTTCTCTTGTTCAACCAGCAGCCGTGAAACCCACCAATTGCAATGCTCTTTGCTAGATCCAGACATGAGAAACTTGTAAGGGGGACCATATAAAAGCTGCAATTTGCTTCGGATCTCTGCACTCAAGCTCCAGTCGGGATGGGTAACGCATATCTACTTCTTGTACTGAACCACTTGTCAAATGGTCGCCTCATCCGCAATGGCAGAACATTTGCCATTGGGCACCACCCTCAACTTCAAGTTCGCCATATGGTGGCCGGAAAAAAAACTAGTATCATGTGCCGCAACCCTCGAGGTTTCTGTCAACTTCGGGGAACTCAAGAAAGAAATCGAAATCCCCAAGGGAGATCCCTATCTGCGTGTGGGGACTGTTGCGCATCGACCTCGAGGGATGGTACCCATCAGTAAATTTAGGGCCTGCAGGGCCACCCCGGTTGCAAATGTTGCGTTTTACCGACAAAGGGGTGATATGATGGCGATGGAGTGTATTGCAAGAAGGGCAGAATTAGTCGGACGGACAAATCAAGTCGCCTTCATTTGAGAGGGTTTCATCGAGGCCAACCGCTGCGTGGCACTGCAAAAATCTAATATCTGAACACCCTTTTGGTTGACCGAGCTTGTGTGGATGACCGACGTTTATTCGAGGAGACCGCCGTCGAGGACAGTGAGAACACAACTGGCACTCGTTGAATAACGCGATGGGCGTACACGAGGGAGCCTCGTTTCCTGCTGAATGGCGTAATCGCGCACGGTGATTGCTAGCAGCTGACCGACAACTGCTGCTAGTACGAGCTAGCGCGGTCTGATAAAGTATAATAACTTGGTGCCGCAGCCTCGTGTTTCATGCGACCTACGCGTTCCTCTTGTCTTGCTAGTCTCATCCATCCCTCAGTTTCTTGCGTCCACAGAGGCACCAGAGGGCCCCTCGGTCACCAGCTCTAATCATGTCCTCCACAGCCCTTGGCACCTTCACTTGTTGGGATGGCTTCGACGGTTACGAGCTGCTAGATCAGGAGCCCCCTCGTTCATCTACTTTACCATCCTCCTCTCACCAAGGTCCCGAGCGCGGCGGCGAGCGTCCACACATCTCGAGGTTCACCACAGGACAGGGCCCGCGAGATCAAGAGTATACCTCGCTCGATCAACTATGGAATACCTTGCGAGAGAGGAAACATGCTGCGGAAGCAAAGCTTCCTTTGAAGGTCAAATCTCTGGAGCTGCCCCACGCTGGACCGAGCGGTGTGCCCCGCCCATCCGAGCAGCATGTTACCATGCCTAGCAAGGCAGCCCCTCCCAAGGTCAGGAGGAAGAAATCCACGTGCGCTTCCTACCCATCGCTTGACGTGTCCATTATCCTCATCCTATTGAACGTGTTGCAGGGACTGTGTTTCATTTCGCGAATCTCGCTCGGGTCGCACAGTACGTATTCCTTGCACCACATCCTCGTGACAGTCCCTTCTTACCCCCGCACAGATCTCCGCGACTTTTGACTTGCCCGGTATAAAGAAAGAACAAGCACATGTTAGCTTCCGTTGGAATCACTTGGTTGTCACATGGCAGACAGTCAAGCTCTCGGAGAAGGAGGAAGATGGACGACTCGTCAGAGAGCGAGAGGAGAAGAAATATACACGGACAATTCCTCTTCCCGAAGGGACGAAAGTGAGTGACCTCCTGCTTTACCTATCTCGTGCGATGTGCGCACCGCTGATCGCTCTTTACGTTAGTTTGAGGAGATTCGCGCAGTTATGGACAATCGTCATCTTATCTTGAGCTATCCCAATATGCGCACCGTCCGTGTCGTGCCCCGACCGCGGTTACCCCGACAGGCTGAGCCCCGTCCCGTCGAGCCCACGGTCGTCTCTGGAAGTGACATCAAATCTAGCGATGACTTTGAGAATCTGTCGTATCTCAAGTCAACGGATCCTTCACCACACGACGAAATTACAGAATCATCTCTTATCTCAGAATATTAGATGAGAAATTGCGATCGTCTCCTTGCTTATCCTGCTTTCAGTTGCTGTTGCCTACCTCGATACCCACACATCGCGTCCTGCTGAGAAATTACTACTGTTGTCCGCATACTACTTGCGGGCAAGGGTTATTTATTCCATTCTACGGAGACCATCAACCGATGACCTGTATGTGTTTTGTGATCCCCTTAGTTGCGAACGTATGTCCATGCGAGCAAATGAAGGTACATAATCAGAATATCGACGGCGTACCGGGTCCTCAAGATCATCAGTTGAAAGCTTTCGTGATCGCTGGGGCTTGGTGGTCAATCGAATGACGTGTGTGACTCCACATCCCATGCCAACTGGTGGCCATCACAAAAATGCAAAACTTGCATATACTCACATGTGAGATTCCCTGTATCGTCGCAGATGCGTCAAACAAAGAGAATGGATTGGCTTGAAGCTACGAGATAGTGGAGATGGATGTCAAGAGAACGAGCTCAAGGCTCGACCCGGGGCTCGGACGTATCCTATACAGCGCTGAGTAAGAGTGTGAAATAATGATGACACAATGAGTAGCACGGTCATGACATTACCCCCCCGCGTTAACGTCGGCGTCCTCGTCCACGGCGCAATAAAAGTATGAAAAATAAAAATGGTGGGTGTGGGTGGAGGTAAGGTTACGTTGCATGTCGAGTGAGGTATTCTTGAAAGTTTTCGTTAATCCCGTGTTCATCTTCCAGGCTTGTTTGTTATCAGACACCACTTAGAGATCGACTCAAGAAGGCGAGCACGATGATTCCAAATAGAAATGAATATTCCAAGACTAAAGACTTTACACAATGTTTCTACACTACCTATATACTATGCTACATGCGGATACGACGAGGCTACAATGAGGCAATGTTGTCATTAATAGAAAGCGATAGAACGCCCTAGAATGATCTGTGATATAGTGAAAAGTAAAAAATACAATCTGGATCATGACATTACCCCCTTTTCAAGGGATGATGTCCGCATCATCATACATTGTTTGTGAGAAATTCATATTAACATATTTTTCACGGAATTCCAAAAATTCCGGAGTGGTGAACATTTCGGAGGATTTGGGAAGAGGAATTCGCTGACATATAGGACATTTACAGGGAGGATCGGGAATTTCCGCGCTGTACCTCAACTGCATTTTCTTCTGAGGACGAGGGGCTGTAGGGTGATTTCGATGAAATGTCGTTACTGCATTCTTAGCATTCTGCAATTTTTCTCCGACAATCCATTCGTTGTCTTCCGGTGGAAATCCTTTCCACGATACTAGATATTCAATCTTCCCTCGTCGCTCACGCGATGTCAAGATTTCCTCTATTTCCTGTTCTTCGACTCCGTTGATCAGATCTGGAGGAGGCGGTGGTTCTT
>JBBPOI010000085.1:0-32156 GCA_038091355.1 Phylloboletellus chloephorus | reverse complement strand
CGCCCAAGCTAGCCGAAGTAGCCGAGAATCAAGCTGGACACGGCCTAAGCTATGAAAGTCATTATCACACGCTCCCATGTCTGCCAGGACAACCAACCCAGAGGCGCAGCCTCTGCTGAGCCCCTCCGAGCCACCCAGCTATCACGATGAGCCCACGCGGGCCCCTTCGCGGGATGCAGGCAGCGGTGACGAGGAGTCTAATGTCACTTTAGTAGCCGATGACACTGACACTCTGAGAACGCGATCCTGGTCAACGATAGCCTTCCAGTGCATCTTCGTGCTACTGTCCGTCATCGCGTTGGGCCTATTCATCAAGGGATTCGTCGACGCGGACGATGTTGAGGTGTGGTTATGCCGAGTGGCGTCAATCGGTTGCTCATGGTGAACATCCATCCATGTCATAGTTCGACTTGGGGAAGGCTCTCAAGAGTGCACTCGGTGGTGGACTCAGCGGTGCTGCAGGTGAGCGACTGGAGTTAGAGTCGAACGGGCAACTGATCTTCGCACATCCAGCTATGGTCCTCCAGGTCTTGACGCTCATGGTAAGCGCAGACGCACGTTTGCCTCAATTGTGCTCAGTGGTCCCCACAGCCTCTGCGGACGGTGATGAACTATCAGTACCGCTTTGGGACGACTACCACGCAAGCAATCAACACACTCTATGCCGACGGTGGCTGGCCAAGGTATTACCAAGGTCTCACTGCTGCACTCATTCAGGGCCCTGTTTCGCGTTTCGGTGATACCGCAGCCAACGTTGGAATCCTCGCTCTCTTGCAGAGCAATACCTTTATGAGGCAACTCCCCACGCTCGTCAAGACCGTTTTCGCCAGTTTGGCTGCGGCGTGCTTTAGGATGCTTCTGACACCGGTTGATACCATCAAGACGACCATGCAAACTCAGGGGAAAGACGGTGTGGCGCTGCTCAGGGCGAGGGTCGGTAATGCACTTGTACGGAACGCATATACTTCTTCACACTGGTCCCTGTCTCTAGGTCAAGAAGTATGGTGTCGGCTCTCTTTGGTATGGTGCCCTAGCAACAGCAGCGGCCACATTTGTGGGCCATTATCCCGTAGGTACTCTCTATCTCTGCCTCGTACGTTTTGACTGGGATTCGTCTAGTGGTTTGGGACATACAACTACCTCGATGCGAACCTACCACAGCCCACGACCGTCGTCGAGAAGTTCCTTCGCTCAGCATTCATCGGATTCGCAGCATCAGTGACTTCCGATAGCATCTCAAATTCCCTGCGCGTGCTCAAGACCTACCGCCAAGTCAATGCGACCCGCATCGGGTATATGGACGCTGCACGTGCAGTTATCGCTGCTGATGGCGTGCAAGGCTTGTTTGGCAGAGGCTTGAAGACGCGGATCTTGACGAATGGTCTGCAGAGCATAATGTTTTCGGTACTCTGGAAACTGTTTTTGGATCTGTGAGTACATGTTCCTCCTTGTGACTTCTGTTTTTCACTTTTCTCCTGGGCGCTGACGAGTCTGTCCCGATTGGCAGATGGAACGAGAAGACGAATTCAGTCGGATAGCGGCAGGCGTGAGATCACCGCCAACGCCAATACCCATCATACTAGGAAGTCTGGAAGTGGATTCGGTCACCGGTTATGTTTTTCTACTAATGCCCATAACTATTGCCCATAAATTGTCTGTACAACACCTCCAGTGACGTGCAATTCCGACATCAGGTACCCTGTCATGTCCTCATGACAGTGTGGGATGATAGGCACGGCACCACCGCATGATGTTATAGAACGACACTCTTCATTCGACGCTGCTTTGGGGAGAACAGTAGATGTGGGTGCAAGTGAGATCATCATGGCTGCACTTTCCGCCATTTTCCCCCGCATAGCAGCACTGTGTGCCTGCCAAGCGTACTGGCCCTGGGATCGCCCTCTCCATTCCCCTCCTCTCGGCAACCCCAATCGAAGCTTCGTTCAATTCAGAAGCTTGCCATTGTGTTCTCCTCAATCCCAGGCCAGGCAGTGAAGCAGTAGTTAGGTCTCCAGCGCATAGGAGAGGAGCAGTCCAACCGCATTCATCGTGACATGTGCGCTGGAACGGGGAGGACGGCGATGAAGCCGATATCGCTGCTCAGTTTGACGGGCGAGCTCGTGCATGGAGGTATCCGACCGTTCCTGCAAAGTCTGCAAACGAAGGGGGCGCGTTTGGGATGGGGCTAGGCGTACGCGTCTTGTCGTGTTGGGCGGGGGGGGACTTGCGATGAACGGTGCGAGCTTGGCGCGCTTATCCTCTAGTTCGCGGACTGGAAAGCAGAAGTGGTTCGGGCAACAGAGAGGCTGACTTGGACTTGTCGCAAGTGCCGTCAGGTAGCAATGATTCGCAGGCACCCCGCGGTGACTATCGCAGGTCATGGTCAATGGACAAGGACTGCCAGTAGTTGCCCCATTTTACCACTACGAGTATTGACGTATTCGAATGGGTAGCCGCGCGGGGTATGGTAACAATAACTCGCATGGGATTTCCAGCAACCCCACTAGTACTGACGGTGGCACCGAGACTGGGGCTTCTTCTGGTCATCGGCCATGCACAGAGGTAACTCTCGTCCCCCTACTATGGTGGACGCTCCGAAGTCGATGCCCGCGATCATCTTCGTTCGTCGGTGCTGCATATCCACATCATGTGTATCGTTGAACATGGCACGATCCGCATTGCCTGATGCTTGTCCTTCCTTCATCAGGACGTCTTGGATGTGATCGTGGATATTCTTTGCTGCATGTCTTTCAGCGAGTCAGCCCCACGAGGCGCAAGACGGGCAAATGTTGGGCAACGCCAAGCGGTGGCATGGCGAGAGCGTGCTGTACTTTGACTTTGTTGGTTCATATAACGCACGTCGTGAGCTACCTCGCCCGTGTCGTTCGAGTATCAAAAGACCCTTTCATGTCGAACTCGGTCGCAGCGGTGATATGTGCGCTAGCAAGCTGAGCCATCATGTGGTAGCCACGGCGCTCCGAGTCAACAGTTGGAAATCTTTTTCACGTTGACTCACCGTCATGTCGAACGGCTCTGTTATTCGCATCGCCTGCTTGGCTTGCCATACCCCTTGGCGCCTAAAGCTCATCTCGTCTTGGAAGTGTCACAGTGGGTGCGTGGCCCGGGTAACAGCAGCCATCCTCGTTCCGGAACGCCCCTTTCCAACAGAATCGTTCCCGTGAGCGACCTGTGTCTTGGATACAGCCCATTCTCTGACGTGCGGAGGGTGCCATGAGAAGAAAGCGCATTGACGTTCCAGCTATCTTTGTTGCCGTTTGACGGCGTACTTGAGGACATCATCGGCAGTCGTGTCAACTGAGGAGCGAGGGGAGACTGGTTGACCAGGAGGTTGATTGACACGCGTTTCAACCCAACCTTGCCGAGAACACGGCGGCAAGGTCAGTACAACCTGTGTAGGGATAACCGCTGGTTGTCTTCTTTCCCTGGCCTCACCCGGCAGAGATACCATCGGCATTTAAGCACCACGAGTTCCAGCACGTCCTTCGATGTTCGGATCGTCGATATGGATATGTTCGACTGTTCCGTGACGTGACACGAGCCAGTTGCTCCTCTTCTCGGCGCATCGC
Organism: Phylloboletellus chloephorus; assembly: GCA_038091355.1. NCBI lineage: Eukaryota > Fungi > Basidiomycota > Agaricomycetes > Boletales > Boletaceae > Phylloboletellus > Phylloboletellus chloephorus. Next base: position 28,569 of record JBBPOI010000085.1, on the reverse strand, counting down.
GGTCGCTGGACGGGGGAACGACGATTGGTTTCTTCCGTGAAATCCTTGAACGAACACGTGGGTACTTTGATTCGGGTCAAACTTACGCTTTGCAATATTCCACTTCACTGACTGCTTCAATCAACGAGAACGAGCTCGAAGTCGAACTAAGGGCCCTCGCCGTCGGCACAGAAATAGGTAATACTTGCGGAAGGACTCGTGAAGCATGTCCATGCGTGGTGCCGTGCAATTTCAGGTGGACAACGATGTTTGACGCACCGTGGAAGCTCGCACCTGAGCAACAATGAGAGTATTGCGCGCAAGAGACTGGGGTCGAACAACACGGGGGTGTTAAAACGAGCCGCTGCTATCGACGACGGGAAGAAAACTCTTACCCCTTCGACAAGGACCGAGCAGGCCGCGTACATACTTACCCGTTCCGCCTCCCGTCGGGCTGGTGATGGGGAAACGTTTGCGAGAAAAAAAACGGATGGTGCCCTGATGTCGATGGGCTTTGCCCAGAGGGCCGATAGACATGCCATCACCCTCCAAGCAGGACGTTTCTGTGCTCTGTTGAACAGAGCATAAAAACGTATATGCGCCTTATCCCAAACAACACGCCGCCATGCTCTTCCCATCACACACACGACACGCCCATCCAAGGCCAGAATCGCGACGAGATCGCTTCCTCATAGAATGCTCGAACTTATGCACGTCCCGTCTGGCAAGGGGCTCGGTAGGTCTATATTGTCCAAGCCAGTGGGGAATCAGACGTACACTCTATATACCATGGAGGGTGACCGTCCAGTGATGCATGACCCGTCAAGTTCCTTTTCTTGTTTCGCGACGTCTGGCTGACAATGTTCTGGGGAGGGCATGTGGGTTGTGCGACTGACAGCGCTTGAAGGACATCACATTTAATACCGCGCAGGAAGGTACAGGGGACCGCTACCGAGATAACCCCTGCATCAAGGCCCAGTACATGGCCGACATGGTGGCACCTGCCAAAGCATTATTGCCACTGTCGTGATTGGTGAACGGAAGAAAGCCGTCTCTGGGGATAGCATTCACGGAAACAGGAAAACGGCGAGATGCAGGACATCGCCTCTGTCGTGCATCAAACGCACACCACACGCCCCTTCGAAAGAAGGCCAGAGCACCGGACTTGGCCTCGTATGCCCATTAAGCGAAATCACAGTCGCCGTCCTCACTTGACTTCGGCACCGTGAGTCGATCATGCCGTAGGCACTGAACGAATTGGACAAGTAATCACAATAAGAAAACCGCACACTTTGATCGACGACGACAGTCGTGTCGAAAGCGATAGCGCACTCATCAAGTCGAATGGGGACAGCTGGTTGCTAGAGCCTACGAAGAGGACGAAGGAGGAGTCGTACGAGTCTGTTAGGGCTTGTCAGGTTCGTTCCCATGGCGGTGATTTGATAGCATTCTGCCGAGTTTTCGAGCTTGACGACCACGTCGTCGTGGAGGTTGATGTCATTGAACAGAGGGACATGGATGGTGACTGCCTAGGATACTCTGCACAGATGTTGGCTAAGCACTGAGAGCAAGTTTGCGTCAAGATGGGCCCGGGTAAATGACGCAGTCGGAATGGTGAACGTGGTTCAAACGGATGTGTCCATGAATTCTGAGAACAGGGCAATATGCGGTGCAATTCACCTTGACATATCCAATGGCTCCTCCAGCTGGTCTGGTGGGCCATCTGCGTTCTGGACACTCTTGACGCAGAGATCGGGTTTACCAGCATACTAGGACCGGAGATCGGCTAAATCACTATGAAACGTGCCTGACCGAGACTACCAACGGAGACCATGAGACGCGCCGCAGCAGAGGTTCTGAGGCATGGTTTGCAAGAGTCGTTCGATGACACACGTCAACTAAGTGAGGCCGGGTGATGAGTGGGCGAGGTGGGGATCTTCGGGAAGAGTCGCGGACTGGCGGTCGGAGCTGCGAGGGAAGGAAAGCGGGAGGCCCGCGCGAGAAGAGAAGGGAACGTGACGGATTGGGCTCGGGGGATCAGGGGAGGGCAGCGGGGTGAGTCGTAGCAATGGCAGCGACGGATCTGGCGTCTCGCTTTGTTCTCCGCCACTGTAGTGTTGCCAGCACAGGCAGAGGGACCGGAGCGATAAGCCAGCCAGTGCAGCTGCAGCCCCCAGAGCCGACACCACAGCGGACCCGCCGCCGTCACTTTGTAAGTGTGCCGCCGTCCCGCCCGCGCCTCTCGTGCCACCCGCCCCGCACCCTCCCCGTCCCCCGCCACGGTCCCTCCTCTCCTCCGACCATGTCCCTGAGCCGTTAGCCTTTTGCATTGTTCCCATCATCCGTCGAAGATCACGCTTATCACCTATACGTGCTCCAGATTAAATTATTCCTCTTAAATTACTGTCAACCTTTCTTCCTTTCTAAGGGATTTTATCGCTCAAATAGAAAGTCCGCCAACGCTGCGTCCCATAAACGTTCTCAGCTGCTCGTTAGCTCCCCCCCAACCCAGCCCTCCCCCTCCCCTCCCTCCTTCCATCTCCGCTCCTTCCCTGCGGACTTTCCTGCCGTCCTTGCTCCTCCCCTCCAGCACTCCAAATCGCCCCATCCTAGATCATGTCTTCCAGCGGCGCGCCCCCCATCTTCACCTCTGCTCCTGCCGTCAAGGCGGTAATTACCCTCATTCTCATTGAAAACTCCCAAGGAATGGTTTCTGCTTGGAATGATCTCCGAGAACACTACTTACCCACTCTCCTCGCCACCATGAGGATGGCAAATCCAGTCGTCCCAGTCCGTGCCTCCCCTCCCCCTCTCTCCATCCCTCATGTCGCGTCCAGATACCCGTGCTATGGCTGACCACCGCCCCAGTCGGCGACGACTCTACTTCTCTCCACTCTCCACCTCCTAGACAATACAACCAGCTTCCCGACTTGAAGTTTAGCTTCAGTCCAAATAACAGAATTTCCTCCCGCATCATTCACAGAGCTACAGAGGTCCGCACTTTCATCCTTGTAATTCCCGTACTTAGCCAATTTGACACGTCCACCAAGCTTATGCTCGAGGCAACCGCCAAATTTCAAGGCGGTCCCGTTAATCTACACCTTATCGTCGTCGCTGCCTCCATGCCCATAGATGTCACCTGGGCCATGCCAGCCCAGACAGGCCAATCCGAGTGGCTGCTACTTGGCCAAAAAATGGCGCAGGTAGCGTGCACTCGATGTTCAGGTTATGCACCGCATTGATCCCTTTTTTTCGTGCATCCAGCTCGGCATACACTGCCACATGATCCTCCCCGCTTCACAAGACATGCGGTCCATGAACGAACTTTTTATCACCAGCGTAAGGCATCCCAGCGTTGTCTGCACTTGCGTACTTAGCCCAATCAAGTTGGAACTCCAAGGTCACATCCTCGTGCCCCCTTGGTTTCCGACAACTCCACAGTATACTTTTCTTCTGTCTGCAAGTCCATCCGGTTCGTGCGCCGTGGGTCCACACGTCCGAATTCCTCGAGGCTAACGTTTTTCAGCTCTAGACCCGCCTGCCATACAACCGGCAGAGAAGGTAAGCTCTGCCGGCTGCACCCCTACCATGCTGACCTTGCACAGCAACCATTTTACGCGCTAACTCGCCCACCCGTCCATCGACACCAATCATTTCCGCAGGATGCCCAGGCCACGTCCCTAGTGGCCCCGGCATCGATGCAAAGCGGTTCAACACCAAGCTTGGTTAGCTCCCTCCAGAAGGTACATGGATTGAGTCGCAAGAAGCTCTATGGTACCCAGCCTCCTAGGCAGCCGTTTGTTCGCGAAGAACCCGTCCGCACAAAATATAAGCACGCACCGACACCGTTGTCCATCCCGACAGGCGCCCAATCGTTCCCCGCTTCTGAAGACGGACACGTGGTGGGCAAGACCAAGGTTGAACGCGGTCGACGTGCGGACAAGCCCCCACACATCGGTGATGTGTCGAATTCTAGCTCCCCTGGGCGAATGAGCCCTTGGAACCGAATCTCCCCTCCACCATCGTCACCAACCACGTCCCTATCTTCCCATCATACCACTTCTCCAACCATTCCAATATACCCTGACATTGCAGGTTTCCCTACGACCCCTTCAACAACATCGACGAGTTTCTCGCCCGGCATGGTATCACCTATACCCATGCCCGAGGCTAGCTTCTCAGCCGCCGTGACTCCCATCAGCGATCCTTCCGGAGGATACCTTTCGGTATCTCTATCCGCTGCCATACCCGTTCCCTCACAAGGACCGGCTTGGGCGCCAATGTCGAAGTCCGCCGCCAGTTCTTCCCCGATCTCCAAGCCAGGAGGCGCGCAATCAACGGGTCGACGCCACTCCCAAGAACTCCAGCACGGTTCTAATCTGCAGAGCCTGTGTGCCATGTCCAACAAATACAGCGCGTGCACAGAGCCTCGGAGCGGTTCCAGGGGCTCCCAAAAAGTCAAGGATGCGGGAGACGTACCGTTCATCTTCTCGCCGGAGCTCGAGGCTGCGACGGCGGCAAAGCTGAAAGCAGCCCTCCAGTCGTCGTCTTCGACGTTTTCCCACTTTACGTCAGTGAACATTTACGCCACTACTGATAGCTCATGTGCGTCGGACCTTTTGGTATTACCCCATGGCGTTCTGACTAACCTCATGAGTCACACATCCTGGTGCTCGTGATCGTCGATGCGGACCCGTAGATGCTTCCTTGCCAGAACTTCCCGGCTATGGAGTGCAAGACGTTCGTCCGGCGCTACCGTTGGCAAGTGGAGTCGATGGGGAGCCCCATCGCTTCGTCGGAAGCACGTCGTCGAGTTCCTTGCAAGGGTGGGCCGGTTGACACGGTTAAAACCTTGTCGCGTCTCGGGTACCGGACCTACATCCACAACAAATCATTTCCGCGGCACCAACAAAAATTCAATCCAACCGGCAGGTATCAATAGCATTTTACGTTCGTCCCCTTGTTTTGCGTCCTCCTTCTATTTCCCCCGCCACGGCTCTCATATCAATCCATATGTACGATCTTGCTACTCTCCGGACCTTGCATACGTTTATGCTTTTTTTTTTTTTTTTTCGATACCTATTGCATATGACGGATGTTCTTTTTTTTTTGTTCCCTTGTTCCTTCAATTTTGTAGGGTATTTGTGGGTCCAAGTGTATCAACAACGTTTATCGGATGCTTTGCGCTGATTAAGCAGCGAATTCTAAAGGATGCGATCACAAGGGAGCCTCGCCTCGCCGTGGTGAAGCGCAGCAGTGAGTACCCGCCAAATGCTTGACGGAGCTGACACCCGCATGACTACATTTTCTGAAAGCAGCAACGCAATACATCAAAAAAAAAAAAAAAAAAAAAAAAAACCGACGTCGCGGCACATACAAGAAAGACCGAAGCATCGCTACTATCACCAGAAACACGAGTAAATCGCTAGGGCAACTACTGGGACTGCTCCGCATACACCTAAACGACGCCCGTCAGTCACATGAACGCGGCGAATCCAGAAACGAACGGACAGACCTTGATCGTCTTGTCAGCACCGCCAGTGATCAGTCGCGTGCCCGTGACATCGAACGTCGAGCAAAACACGCCCGCCTCCGCCTCCAGGGAGCCTGGCTGTGGCACGTCCTCCATGTTTTGAAACGGTGTGCCCGTGTTGTAATCCCAAAAAGTGAGCGTGCCGTTGTCGCCTGTGAATGATCGGCGTGAATCAGGGTTAGAGCCAACGGTGCGGTTGGCGAGATCCGGTCGTGCACTCACCTCCGGAGAAAAAGACGCCTTCGGCGTTGACAGAGAGCGTGTTGATTATTGCGTTGTGCCCAGGGAAATTGAATACGAACGTGCCGTCAGGGCACTTCCATTTCTTGACGTTGTTGCCGCCGGCGGAGCCTGAGGCGAAGGAGTATTCGGTGGGGTGGATGGCGAGGGCCCTGACGGACTTTTTATGATGGGTAAGCGTCACCATGGTTTTTCCGGCAGCCAAATCCCATAGACTGAGAAGCAAGACGATTAGCGGACGAAAAGGACGGAATAAAAAAATAGATTCACCGGATCGTAGAGTCCATGGAGCCGGTGATCACCTGTGGATCGGAGTCCTGACACTTCACGTCTGCGACGGTGGCCGAGTGGCCAGAGAGCACGTGTATTTGTGCCTTTGTGCGCATGTCCCAAACACGGGCCGAAGCGTCTCGGCCAGACGTTACCAGCACGTCCAGCGTCGGATGCAAGCTCAGAGAATACACTCCAGACAGGTGTCCGTGGTAATGTCGTATTACCTTGTTGACTTCGAGATCCCAGCATTTAACCATCTACACCGCGTCAGAGTCGAGGAAGATTATTCGCGAGGGCGCGCACCTTGTCTTCGCTGCACGAGAACAGGTAAGGATGTCTTGGGGACACAGCCAAGCCGCGGACGGTCGAGATGTGCCCTGTGAGCGACAGCTTGAGCTCACCTGAGGCCAAGTCCCAGATCTTGATGACACGGTCGCCAGCACCCGTGGCAAACCACTTGTTGCCCGGCTCTACTGCAACACTGCGGACCCACCCCAAATGTCCTGATATGACGCGCATCAACTTCCATGGGGGGTGGTACGTCGGCTTGATGGTGCGGGTCGTCTTGTGGAGGGTCAGCGCCTCGGATAGTTTGGCGGAGGTGGCAAAGGTGGATGGCTGTGCCTTTGGCGTGTTGTCGATCATGGCGATCATTCTGGAGGTATCGCTGGACGCTTGACTGAACGGTGAGTACGGCGGTGGAGAGAGGACCAGAGACGTACGACCGGCAGTGATCATTTTGTGTGGTGCTCTGGGACGAGCGGGACCGACGGGACCTTGCTGGGCAAGCAGAGCTGGAGGGAGCTCCCTGAAATGCCTGTAGTCGTCGTCCATCTTGACGGACAACCGCAAGCGGGCGCTGAGCAGGAGGGTGAGCGGCGGACGGCGAGGATGGAGGGACGGACCTCTTCTCGTCGTCTTTCATGCTGTCGTCGGGACACGACGCGAATATGTCGCGGGTGCGTTTTGCGGTGAGCTTGAGCAGCGGGGGGAGCGGGGGGAGGACTGCAGCCATCTCGTGGTCGGGGACGCAGAGGTCGTGTCCATTTTTGGAAAGGGATGATGGTTTGTGGTTGTTTGGCGCCCAGGGACGGGGACGACGTTTGGATCGTGTGTGCTGGTCACCGTGCGAGGACGGAGCGCAGCGCTGGAATTCGTAGTCGGTAGCAGGGTAGACACTGCGGCCTCCATGTCAGACGCAGCTGAGCTCAAAAAGCATGTGAAGCAGCTCCAGAATGCGAGCGCGAATGAGGTATGTTTCTGCGTGGACGTGGTTTCTTCGTGTGTGTCGTGTGCTGACATGGCTGTAGGAACGAGTGGCAATCCTAAAGATTCTCAAGAAAGAATTTCAGGTCAATGAAGCTCTCCTAAGGGTAGGTATTTCCAGTGCCCCGTCCGATCTTTCGAGGCCGACGCCCTCGCTCGCAGGAGAGCAAGGCGGGTCTCGCAGTAGGCAAGCTGCGTTCCCATGAGTCAAAGGAGGTCTCCGACCTCGCCAAAGAGATCGTAAAGAAGTGGAAGAACGAGGTCGACAAGGCCAAGGCCGCCCAGGGCACGAAACCGCCCGCCAACGGCAAAGCGCTAGGTATGTTCGCCCCATCTCCCTCGCCACGTCTCACTCGCCCCAGTCCGCAAGCAGTCCACATTTGTCACCCCCGCCCCCACGCCCACTCCCAATGGCAAACCGGATGTCCGCAATGTCAAAGTAGACGGCGTCAAGATCTCCGTCACGGGCGATAACACGCGCGACCGATGCGCGGAGCTCATTTATGATGGTCTCGCCTGTGACTCGGGCGCTCGTGAGCCGCCTTGCCTCCTTTCCATGTCGCCCCTGACTGTCTTCCAGCCAGCGATCTGATCACCAGCCGCGCGACCGCGGTAGAAAAGGCCGTGTTCGCCCAGTTCGGCGGCACGACCACAGCATATAGGGGCAAGGTTCGGTCTTTGTTCGTCAACTTGAAGGACAAGGCGAATCCCAGCTTGCGTGAAAGCATAGTCAGTGGCGACCTATCCCCCGAGAAATTCAGCAAGATGACAAGCGAGGTGCCGTGTCGCTCGTTCTCATCTGCCGTCTTCCTGACTAATAGGGCACCAGGAAATGATGTCCGAGGAAAGACGCGCTGCCGACCAAAAAATTAAAGAAGAAAACTTGTTCAAATCTCTCGGCGCGGGGGAACAGGAAGCTGAAACCGAAGGCTTCCAGTGTTCACGATGCAAGCAGGCGAGTATTACCGTCACAAAAAAACATGCCACTGCAGCTAACAGCCCCGTAGCGCAAGTGCCGTTATCGTCAAGCACAGACGCGAAGCGCTGATGAACCGATGACCACCTTCGTCACGTACGTGTATCTTCCTCTGTCACCGACCGTCTCACTGATCTCGTGCAGATGTGTCAACTGTGGAAACAGGTCAGTTATCCGTGCCTGCTGTATTTGTCGGGGGGGTAAACCGTTTCATCCAGGTGGAAGTTCTCTTGATTGAAAGCTCCTCCGCCTGTGTATCACCCTCGTTTATCGTACTTTTTGCTTGCCATGCATATGCCATATGTTTAATCGTGCTTACATAATGCACTGGCTGCGTTCCTTTATGCGCGCTGTGCGTGTTTAATTTCTCGTCTCGTCTCGCTGGTTCCGGTGTGTCTGGCTGGCTGGCTTGCACGATGTCACAAGACCCCGAGTCCGAGGATGTCAAGCCGAAGCTCAACTTGGTCGTCAACTATGAGGGACAGCGTCGGTCCTTGCCATCCCTCTGCTAGTCACAGATTAAATGCGACGCTATGCAGACATAACTGTCAAGGTCAAGTCAAACATGCCTTTCAAGAAGATCTTCGAGGCGGCCGAGGTGAGCAACGCCGGATCCGACGATGCCATCCCATCCTGACGGGTTGCAGAAACGCTTTGGGAAAGACCCAGGTCCATCCACATGGAGCACGCTTGACATCGGGGCTCATTCATTGCATAGGGACTTTCAGATTCGTCTACGATGGGAACAGACTGAGGGCGGATGGCACGCCTGCGGAGGTAGGTTTCGCTGGACGATCCGACTCGCGCTGACCGCACACGACAGTCTGACATGGAGGACGGCGACGTGATCGACGCTGTTCTGCAGCAGGTGCGTGAGGTACTGGTCGTGCGTGACACCGTGTTCGCTCACGTCTTTCCCCTAGGTCGGCGGCGGCGGAGAGCAGTGTGCTCGCAGTGCCCGACAGGGTGTATCTCTGATAGTTGTATTGTATTCGTGCTTGATGAACGCGGCGCGGTAGACACGAGTCGTATTTATTGCGTTGCTTGAATGACTGCACGGGCGTGATGATGCGGTGCATGGAAAGGGGCTCTTGCTATGAGTGCTAGTGATGGTTGGACAGCTGCGTCAATGCCGCGTCGACTGTTGGGATGGTTGAGCTATGCATTCGCGAGGTGTGTCGCATGCTTTCCTTGAGAATCCGTGCTGAAGACATGCCAGCGAAGTGTTCGTCGTGGTTTCGCTCACACTCTTCCTGCCCATCTGCCTGGAGCAATTCGCAAGGGACAACGGCTTCTTGCAGCCAGACCACACAAAACCATGTTTGTCTCCCACAGACGAGGACACCTTGTCTTCGAGCGGACGCTGTTCCGTCAAGATTGGCTGGTATTGGATAGACACTGCCAGCTTCAGGTTTGTCGTAGATCCATTCCCTGCACCCGTCTGACATGTCCTGCAGCTTATACGTGTACTCGATATCCGTGGCCCTACAAGCACTCACCGTCATCTCCATGGGCAGCATAGCAGACCGTCGTAAGTGCACAGAGAATACCATGTCACACAATGTTGAGAACTACGCCTTAGCTGCGTGCCGGAAGCCGCTGCTCCTCACATTTGCCTTCATGGGTGCTTCCTCTGCTATCCTATTCCTCTTGTTGTCTTCGTCCTCTCCCGTGTGGACTCTCTCAGCGGTCTTTGCGGTATGTGCTAACGTCGGCTTCGGAGCCTCCGTAGTGGCCATGAACGCATACCTCCCGTCACTCGCGAGTGAGTCCCCAGAGGTAGTTGAAGCTCGGAAGGAGCTCGACAATATATCCGGATCTTCCCAAGTCCCAACGACTGCGTCCACGGATCTCGACGGCCAGCACGCCTTTCTGACGGACCCTGAGTCACTGTCCACACCCCTTCTCGGCATCTCTACCACGGTTGACCACCAAAGCCCTGCTCACAAAGCATACGTCGCTGCTCTCTCGCGTGCAACTTCACGCATTTCTTCCCAAGGTATCGCGTCGGGATACGCTGCGGGAATCTTACTTCTCCTCCTCGCTCTCGTCCCCGTCACGAAGTTACATGGGTCCACTTTCTCTCTTCGCCTCGCGATTGGGCTTAGTGGGGTTTGGTGGCTTTTGTTCTCCATACCTGCCGCTGTCTGGCTCCCTGATGCATCGCGTGCCCATTTCGGCAAAGATACGTGGACCGTACGATCCGAGGTCGCCGCCGCGTGGAAGCTGCTTGGGGTTATGCTCCGTTGGTCACAAGTCAAGCGTTTGCAGCACACGTTCAGATACCTCGCCGCATGGTTCCTTCTTTCAGATGGTTAGTCTCACCGCCCACCTATCTTGTCCGCGTTCCCTGACAAACCTCTCCGTTCACCGCGACCCTGCTCGCGCTTTCCCTCCCTAGGTTTCACGACGATCACGTCCACGGCCATCCTTTTCGGAAAAACGACGCTCCATATGGAGTCTTCTTCTCTCGTCCTCATCGGGGCGATCACGCCCGCGTCAGGCATCATTGGCGCCGTCGTGTTTCCTTACCTCCAACGCCGGTTCGCATGGTCCAACCTCAAGGTGCTCGTCATGCTCGTCGCCATCGTCTCCTGCATTCCCGCGTACGGATGTCTCGGCTTCCTCTCCTTCGTGAATAAGTGGGGCTTCGGAGGGCTGACGACGCCGGGCGAGATGTTTGGACTCGCGGTTTATTTCGGTGCGTCGTCAGGGGTGGGGGGGGGCGCGTTCGTGTGTACTGGTTTACTGATGCCCGCGTGATCTCGACGGGACAGGTTTCGCGTACGGGGCTTTCCAGAGCTACGCGAGGGCGTCGTATGCAGAACTCATCCCGCCAGGGGAAGAAGCACGATGGTACGTTGATCCGCGCGTCGCTCGTGCGCTGACGGGAACCCGACGCGCCGCAACAGGTACGGCTTGTTTTCCATCACGGACAAGGTGGGATTCGCTCCCCCCGTGGCTCGTGACGCTCGCTGACAGAGCGTCGAACGAAAAACAGTCTAGCTCGTTCGTTGGCCCGCTGGTCGTGGGCCTCATCGCCGACAGCACGGGCAACATCCGCTACGCTTTCTTCTTCCTCGTCCTCATGGTTTGGCTTGCGATCCCCGTGTTGCTGAGCGTCGACGCAGAACAGGGTCGGATCGATGCACAGTCGTACTCGGTCGAGAGAGCCGAACATGTCCAGCAATAACCAGGCGACGGATTGTGTATACTAACAATCGAATGGGATTATAACTGCTCCAATACTACACGGATAATCACGTTGCATCACGGTCTGCAGGATGTTTTTTGGGGTACAGCTTGCCCAGCCCGACAAGCGTCTATAGCTCCTTCTTCACGTCGCCAGCCCGTTTTGCCTTGAAGCTCTCCAAGGCTTTGAGTCGTTCCATGAGGGTAGGGTGCTGGTGGTGATACGCCGAGTAGCTGCCAACCGACCCGTCAGTAGTTTTCCAAACCACACGTGGAGCACAACGCACAGCCAGTCTACCCAGACGGTGGAAAGGTTCTTGGCGTGCAGCGTGATGAGAGCCCGCCCGAGCCGGTCGCCCATGTCTTGCATCTCGGGCGCACTTAGACGGTCTTGAAGCTCGCATGCGAAACGGTCTGCCTGCCACTCGAAGTGACGAGAGACAAAGTTGAGCGCAATACTGAAGACCGCCTCCATGGGCATGAGGATCATCTGTCTCGCTGTGAGTACGTCTGAAAACGTCGGCAGAAACCAAACGCACTTGAAACATCAAGAACGCAACGATCGTCGGGGGACGGGCCGACACCTCCTTTGAAAAGTCGAACGCGCGGATGAACTGCGGCGCATGCAAGAACGCGGGGAAGAGCGCGAGGATGGCAAAGATGTGGACTTGGGAGATGGCGAGGAGCTTGGTGGGGTGCATGTGGTACCAGTGGCCGAGCTCGTGTGCGAGGACGGCCTCGACTTCCTCGGGTTTGCTCTCTTTGATGAGGGTATCGAAGATGACGATGTGTTTGCTCTGAAAGGACGGTGTCAACGATGGTAGGAGACACAGGGGATGTGCGAAACGGACCCATGGTAGACCGAAAAAGTAAGCGTTGCTGTGCGAGCTGCGCTTCGAGCCGTCGATCTCGTACAAGTATTTCAAGGGGAACTTGAGTCTGCGAGCCAACGCCTCCGTCCTGGAGCGCAGGTCACCAGCGGGCAGGGGAGACAGCTTGTTGAAGAGAGGCTGAATGAGAGTCGGGTAGAAGACGACCATGACGATCTGAAACGACAGCCTGCGTGACGGAGCGTGAGGGAGACGTTGCGCGGGGAACGAGAAAAAGGGGAACGCACAGGAACGCCATGAGCCAGGGGACGAAGCGGTCGCCTGCCCACCGGAACACGTAGAGGAAGACAGAGAGGAAGGGACCTCCGATGGCGAACGCGAGCAGCCAGCTCTTGAGCAAGTCGGCGACGAACAACGACGGCGGCGTCTTGTTGAATCCGTGCTTCTCCTCGAGAACAAAGGTCTGGTACACGGAGAGGGGTGTGCTGATCGCGGACGAGATCACGAACATGATCGCGGCGAAAGCGAGGGATTGGGTGATCTGCGGAGGTCAGCGGTGGTCGTGGAGGCGACAACCCGGCGAGCTCACCTCGTACTCGCTGCCATAGCCAAGACGGGCTGTGACCTTGCCACCCATGTCCCATGCCCAAGCGTAGAAAGGGTAGTGCAGCATGGCCGAGTCGACGGCCTGCTTGAGCAAGCCGGTGACGAGGGAGAACTGGGCCTTGTCTCTGCCATACAGCTGGGAGTTGCGGAAGGTGGCCTCGTCAAAGTGCGGGGCCAGCACCGGGGGGGGTGCTGTTTTTGAGTAGAGGGGGTACTGGCGCAGCCTGCGAGGGTGAGAGGGCGGCCATGGGAGAGAAGAGAGAGACGCACAAGAGATAGGACTCGAAGAGAGTGACGGCCCACGAGCTGGCCTGGACGTAGAGCTTCCAGTCGACAGGGTCGGTCGCGACAAAGGACAGACGGTGCTGCAAAGACGCCAGTTGAGTGTGCAGCACGTCCATCTTGCCAGCCCAGCGACAACGCACACACAGCGTCTATTACACGTCACGTGCTCTACACAGGTACAATGTTCACTTGATCATCCGCGACAGATTGTATGCAGCCGAAATCAACGTCACGTGTCTGCAGCACCCCTTGAGCACCCGCGCGCGCACACACACGACACTCACGTGAAGCCTTGGACAGCGTTCCCGAGCCTGCAAGACGTCAGGCCATCCACACGCTAGGCAGAACACCAACACCCTTACCCTTCGCCCGCCTCCGAGATCTCCTCGGAACACAACCCGACGTGATTAGAGTACTGAAGGAAGTCCTGCGGCGAATGCTCGGATCAGCTGGGTCAGCATCATGCCACGAGCTCTGACCTCAAACATGGTCACTGCACGCCGCAGCAATGCTCGGTCGAACTCCCCCGCACGCGTCAGCGCTTCGACACACCTAAAGGAACGGTCACGCCACCTCGACGCCTTGATCACGAAGCGTACCACAGCGTGCACAAGCAGAACGTCCCCTCCTCACCGCCAACCCCATCATCACTCTTGTTCACGTCGTAGCGGTAAACCAGGTTCTGCCAACAGATTCAGCATCAAACTTGTAACCTGGCATTCATCTTACGTTCGACGTCAAACCTCCCCTCTCGGGAGTCTTTAAGATCTGCTTGAGCGTGTTGACGAACCTCGGGTCAGACTAAGCACAGCCCACGGCAGCTAGTAAGCCTCCGTCAAACGAGCACGCTTGGACACTGACTGGAGTCATGAAAAATACAAGCGGCATAATAAGGACCGATGAATCCAGAACATCAGTATCCTCGTAGCTTTGACCAAAGACCTGCAGCGTAGGGCTCCAGGCTTTGTGCATGATCTCTTCGTACAACTCATCTCTTGCTGCCAGCCACTCGTAGCGTTTGGGACAAGGCAGCGATCGTTTGTCCGCCAAGCGTAAGCCTGAGCAACCATAACACCCATTGGTCTCAGAGCACAGGATCATACATACCGCGGTCGATTGCCACCCTTGCTCAACTTGGTCAGTACTACACCACACCCAACGCAAGGACTCACCAAAGCATGATCTACGCGCACATCACTCCACTTAGTGACCACGCTGCACATCCGTGTCAGACTTACCTTCGAGTACTACACAAGGCTTAAGCAATTCAACTCATCGTAGCCATGAAACATACCGTGAAGTGACGTTGCTTGCCACGAACCTCCCTGCGATATTCACATAGACATTCAGACTTGACACACTTTCCCCTGGTTCGCACTGACCATATGGATCTTTCAGGGCGAGTGAGCATGCACCAAGGAAAAAAAAAGGGTCAACGCACAAGTCGGGTTCCTTGTAGTTCTTAACGACAACTAACAAGGAACGGCGTCAACAGATGGTCCAGTGACACGCAAGGTCCTCACAGTCTACACTGAACAGGCGCAATAATTCAGGTACACTCTCTGATCTAAACGAGACAAAACTTACAGTTCCCGCACTAATACCCTGAAAACAAACATGTATACATATCAGTGTACGCGGCCATTTTTGACACCGAGGTAGCTTACCATGTGTCGTACGACTGTCTCATCCTTTGTGAGCCTGGTCAGAACATATTAATAGAAAACTACGAACCAGAGGACGACCAAACTAGGCGTCCCGTCAACAAGGAAACTTGACAGCGACACCTGCTAGATGCGCACCTTCTGGCCTAAATATATACTATCCATCCTTCAACACGAGATTAGCTAGAAGCTGATGCAGTCACGGCGAGTGCCTACAATTCTCCATAAATGTCCTTTGTGCAGACCCGTCAAGAAGTTGTGCAGATCAAGGGGACGACGACTCACGAGCTGTATGTGGTCTGCGGCACCATTCCCAATTCTGTCGCATCCAAGATCAGCGCCAATCTGATGATTAGATGAACATGCTTGCCTAACAGGCTTCGACCCCTTATGTCCGTCGAAATGGTTCAGCTCTATTTCCTCAAGATCCTTACCGCCTGACAGACTCGTCATTCAATATATATGTTGCACCCAGCGAAGACATACTCACCGTGAATGGTGTACCTGATACGTGCGGACGGATGTTGAGGATGCTAACGCCCATTGATATAAGAGGGACGAAACTTACATGATTTGAAGGGATCCATCTGAGTTCTTGTTCTTCAGCCTCTCAAAGATGAAGTCCATGTAGGCTATTTGCGTCATCAGCTATAATTCATTCAATCGACTACCGAACCGACCATTAGCTTCTTGAGTGAAGCCCAGACGTATCAGCGCATACAGCGTGAATGACGAATCACGAATCCAAGATGCACTTGGCAGAGGCAAGATTTGAGACGACTAGGGAGACAACCAGGCTTGAAGCATACCGATAATCCCTGAAAATGTACGTTGAATATTGTCGATGACAAGTATATAACAATGAGCACACCAGTTTCTCGTTCCGCCGATGTACTCCGGCAAACTGAAAGTTGGACTGGCAATAACAGCGCCTTGATTCCAGAGCGTCAGGCGACACGTAACAAGGTACCGATGTTTACTCGCCTGTTGGCTCATAGATCAATAACTTGAGGGCGAGAGCGCTTCTGTGAACAGCTTCTTTCCAAGATCCTTGATAAGTAGATTTCCGTATCCAAGTGTTCCAATAACTATTCGTGGACTGCACCATCTTCAATATCAAAATAAGAATTAAAACGATAACCAGTGCATACCACGAAGAGGCGATCTAGCAAGTCCTGAAGAGAGGTAAATATCAAGGGACAGCTATTTTACCCATGATGCAAACTGAGACTTACTTTGGTCAACGGTGGATCATCGTCGGGACGCATCTTGGCGACACCCATCATCATCTCTGCCTAAACTCAGTTCTCATGTGTATCACAATAATCGTTGCACGCACTTTCAAGGGGGACTCCCAGCTCGTCAGCACGCTGCTGACTTGGTCTGAGGGGGACAGGGATGGCTTGTTCGGGACAAATGCGCAATACGAACGTCACGCGTTGGCCTTCCTCGAGGGAAAGGTTGCTATACATTGCGGGACCAAGATGCCCCTTCGAAGAAAGGTCGAGGAAATCAAGATGGACTCCGGGGGCTGGCACATTTTCAATCGTGCTCTCCGCCACATAACGAAAGTCGAGATGGAGGTTTGGTGACCTAAAGATAACTTTATTTTGTTGGGAACATGTAACGCTGTCATCCATGACGATTTCTGCAGTATGCTGATCCCGAGCGTAGTTGAAAGCCGGTGCACACTCGACACGGAGGGGAACTTTACCACGGATGATCTTTTAAAGGGAAAGGTAAGCCGGAATGAGGCTCGCCAGAGACTGTTGGGAGCGTACCTCTACACGCCTTATCAACCAGAAAAGTAAGGGCCGCTTGGTCTCCCCGTCTGCCTGACGCGGTAAGAAATCTACGACCTGGTCAGGTTCATCGTACGTGGAAAAACGGGTGACTCACCTGTTACACAAACGACGCCTTTGTCATTGAGAAATCTGAAAGTGTTCGATCAACAATGGACCACATCTTCTGCAAAATAGAATTATACTTGGTTTGCAACACGTTAGAGCTTGGGAGATAGTTCTGCTTTGTAACAAAGGGGACAGTCGGGGTGATCGAGAAATGACCGCCCTGCGACAATGTGAATTGCGAGTCGTAGTCATCAGACGTGGATTCAAACCTTGTTTTTGTCAAGGATCCGAGCGAACACGGATGGGGAATCGAAGTTTGGGATACAGTAACTTTCCACTAGATGCCAAGAACGCAGCGAGAGTGAGCGATCCTCAGATGAGGTGAAAGTCAAGGCGCGCCAGATGACCCTCTAAACAATCGCATGTCCCGAGATCCCCGATATGTGCAAGAGTGGACCCACCTGAGCCATCCAAGCTGATCTGCAAAGTTCGTCAGACATCGATGTAGATACAAAGGCGCGAATTTACCAGAGCTGCGGTCCTCAGGTTTCCGATGCTGGAAGAACGGGTCAGTACGTTCCATGGGATCCAAAGAGGACGCATACAGGCCATGATCAGAAATAGGGAGGTAGCCGCGTTCTGCAGTGGGGGTTTGGACGTTCATGGTGTGGATATCTGAGAGGGTGTTCGGTCTCGTGGGCTCCGAGAGTCAAAGCTTCCTTCTAGTTCAGCTTTGACCAGTCCCACTCACGATTCAACGCTGCCTAGTTTGCCTTGCTGTTGTTACCCCTATGCGGATGATGGCCAATATATATTACATAACATAGTTTCGGCGCTTACACGCCCTCCTACGAGTCAAGAGCCGTGCATAATGCATCAAAGAAGTGTGTTGCTCAGCACTGTCCATACCCCTGACTCGGACGTCAGACTTGCTCTGACTGTGATGATTGTTTAGCGCGACGCCGCGCAATCCATTCCCTTGCTCTTGCCCTTCGAGCTTCCTTCAGAGCATCTTCATTGCTGGGACCTGCATGGGAACACGGAGCGTCTTCTGGCTCCTCGGCCACCTCGTCTGGTGGCTCACCATCGGTATCGCTATCCCCATAGCTAGCGAGCCCTCCAAGGGGAGTGATAGCTGTTGGAAGCTTGATCTTTTTCGCTTCCTCTGCCTGATGTTGTTTCGCTCTCTCTCTTTCTGTCCTCCAAGCTCGAGACCAGCGCCCCCTCAAAAAAGCAAATCTTTCGTCAGCGCCGTAATTGGCCAGAATTCTCATCTCCAGCTGAGCGGGATTGGGAGATGAAATGAGATGAGAAGCTGTCCTGCGAATTAGCTCTCGCTGTGCTTCCTCCGGCTGTATAGCACTTGTGAGAAAAGATAGAAAGAATGCATTGATCTCCGATACGTCACCTCCTCGTCGCTGCCTCCCCAAGGGTCGGGGTCATCTTCTCCCTCAATAGCTGCAATTGCTCTCATTCTTTCTTCTCGGCCACGGTCAATTAACCGGCGCCGCTTTTCACGTCGAAAATCCTCGATTTCATCGGGCGAGAAGAAGAACGTATCTTCAGAGTCGGAAGGCAGGTCAGACCACCCGCTCGGGGAGAGCGGTCTGACTTGCATACGCTCCGACTTCGAATCGGGCAAAGAATCCAGCAGGAGACGGACGTCATACCTGTGGGTGTACGGTGAGGCAGAGATTGATGACAGAAGTAGCACTGAGAGAGAAGTCACTCCTCCTCCGGGAGAACGAACTCCGCGTCCAGTATTAAT
Source organism: Phylloboletellus chloephorus (assembly GCA_038091355.1). Taxonomy (NCBI): domain Eukaryota; kingdom Fungi; phylum Basidiomycota; class Agaricomycetes; order Boletales; family Boletaceae; genus Phylloboletellus; species Phylloboletellus chloephorus. The sequence goes on along the minus strand of JBBPOI010000085.1, from coordinate 10,107 downwards.
AACTGCTTTGCTCCTACCTTGGGGATTTTGTTCACGTGTGTACGTTCCCACCGAAACGCTAACAGCTCATGAACAAACCTACCTATCTACCCACAACAGGCGGTGATTCAGCTCGTGGGTATGAGCTGTGTCTGCATTATCTGATGCTCCATATCGGATGAGTCCAGAACTCGAGTCACCGCTAGTTATGGTAGACGCGTGACAACACTCGAGGGAGCGTGCTGCAGCGACCGCGGGTGGTCCGCGGATCACGTCTGCTTCGTGTGCTTGAATATAGAGACACGGATCAGGAGCGGGGAGTCGGCTTTCGTCGCTGGTTGTCGACTGAGCATGTGGACGAGATGTGGTGGACTGCCGCTGCCAATCATCGCGAATCGATTTTCGGCGTTGGCGTTTGTGCATTAGTGCCTCGACGTCCGCTTCGGTGGCAGTATTGGTCCTTGTCCAGGTTGTGCGATGCGGCCAACGCGATGTAAGCACCGTTGCCTGATGGCGCGGGGTGAGAAAGACAAGCTGTCCCGCATGTGCAAGCCCCCTTATCAACATAGATGTCTGCCGCTTACTCGAAGCGTCCACTCGAGTCCCTGAGACGTGGCGGTAACATTGTCCCCCTCTCGCTGACTTATTCCAGTCCAGCGTTGCATCAGACAGTACCTGCGACCGGAGGACCGAATGGGTCCTCCTTTCCCCAGGGTGCTATCCGAGGTGCCCATGTCGGTCGTCCTAATCCGGCAGACTTGACTTTGGAGGATCATGCAACGGTCCACCCAAAGGATGCTTATATGGACTGCTGACCAGGTCCATTCCCTGCAAGACCCTGGCTAGCGAGCACGATGTTCCTCCAATTCCGTCCCCACACCCCTGCTTACCATGTGCCCACAAAACTCTTTTAAATGTCGTCGGGCAGCAACGATCGTCTACTCGGTGTATGACCGTGCCATCCTTTATCTTCTCTACCGAGTCATTTACCCACAGCTCTTACCTATTTTCGGCCGTTTGCCGGGATGTCCAAGGAATTTGCTGCGAGCAAACCATGTGGGCATCATGCACCCACGTTATCACCTTCGTCCCCAATTGACAGTATTGGTTCTACAGGGATCTTGTGGGACGACCACATCTTGACGTTTTCGTCCCTGTTTACCATGAGGTTGACCGACCAATCTGACTTCCTTCCGCCGTACATAAAGTCATGAAATGGGTCTGGATGGACAGCTACTCCTGCAGCTCGCCCGTGGCTTCCGCTTCACTCATCGTATCGGCCCAATGGTGTCCCTACGCTCTTGTGTGACCGCGGCTCTAGCCGTCTTCTCCTTGCTCGGATCGACGCAGGCTGTTCCGTTGTTGAACAAGCTCAGGCGCCTCAGTCCTTCCGCTCGTGACGTCTTGAAGAGGTCAACGCCCGCTGCACCTCGCTTCGTGGCTTACAATGACGAGTGGCTCAACCCGTTCCCCTCCCCATCAGAACTTGAGGTAAGCAACATGTGCACATGTCCATGCTGCCTTTCCTGTCGCCGATGCTCATACTGTGCAGGGTTACAACGTCTTGTGAGTGTTGGATGGTGTGTGCAACCCGAACCACCTATAAAAAATCCTCAGTGCCCTTAGCTTCTTATTGGCCTCCGGTTCAGTTGACGAGGCTCAGAACTGGCAAGAACTCACAGCGAGTCAGCGTACTTCCTACGTGCAGGAGTACAATGCGGCGGGAATCTCGTTGATCGTCTCTGCTTTTGGGTCCACCGAGACGCCGACGTCATCGGGAGTCAATGCCGTGACTGCGGCGACCACGATGGCTGCCTGGGTGATCGAATACGGTGTTAACGGCATTGACGTCGACTACGAGGTACTTTTCGAGCTTGCCTTTGGCAGTGTGAGCATAAACTGACCAGGGTTTTTGGGGATGCTAGGATTTCACTGCATTCAATGGTGGTGGAGGCTCTGCTGAGTCTTGGCTCATCAGCTTCACCCAGCAGCTCCGCACACAGCTCCCTCAAGGAGAGTATATTCTCAGTCATGCCCGTAAGTTGTTTATCACATGTCAAGTGCGACGGCCACTGATGTGTAGCTCGTAGCCGTTGCGCCATGGTGAGTACAGTGAGTTGGCACGCAGCACTTGATAAACTGAATTGAAGCAAGGTTCTCACCCAACATCTGGAGTGGTGGAGGATATCTCGCTATCCATGAGAGTGTAGGCTCTTTGATTGACTGGGTGAGTTGATATGATTCAATAAATCTGTGCAAGGATATTCGCTAACCACTCTTTCAGTACAACGTCCAAGTAAGCTCAATGATCTATCACCATGAGAATTATTTTCTGATCTCGAACTTTTTCAATGTTTTTTTTAGTTCTACAATCGTGAGTTGCCGAGTTGACTGATCCCGAGAAATGACGTACTCAAAGGTGCTTCCATCTGTCACAGAGGGAGCGACGGAGTACACGACATGCTCTGGCCTGCTGACTGCCTCTTCGTCAGCCTGGCCTGAATCCGCCCTCTTCCAGATCGCAGCAAACGGTGTCACCCTAGACAAACTTGTCATAGGTAAACCAAGCACGAGTTCGGAAGCCAGCAACGGGTACATAGCTCCGTCGACACTCGCTACATGTGTCGCCCAGGCTGCGTCTCAGGGTTGGGGTCAGTTGGCAAATATTTCATATCACCGAAAGCCACGGAAAACTGACCAAGATCGACTTTTGCAGATGCTGGTGTGATGGTCTGGCAGGTGCGTTGCATTCAGATTTGCGCCTCGGGTGTTTGGATTGACGTGTTTGTGTGGAAGTACCCTGATGCCACCTCCTCTTGGATCACTACCGTCCGCGGAAGCACCTGGCCAGTAACTGCATCTTCCCTCCCTCCGACGGCCACCACGGCCTCAACACCGTCCCCCACGAGCACTGCATCGTCCGGAAACTGTGCTGGTGTCTCTTCATGGGTTGACAATGTCGCAGTAAGTCCCATACAACCGCTTCCACGCACACCGTGTTCAGCCTGTCCATTCGTAGTACACTAGCGGTAACAAGGTCACCTACAAGTGCGTGTTTTAGTAGGACGTTTGAGTTGGTCAGATGCTGATGCACCTCTAGTGGCGACCTCTGGACTGCAGACGAATGGAATGAAGACGAGGTGCCAGGAGGTGAGTCTTATCCGTCTCATGTTGCGAGACCAAGTGATGCTGACGCCATGCACGAAAGGCTCCTCCGGCGCCTGGACCAATAACGGTGCATGTTAAGCCTCCTTTACCAGTTTCCCCTGGGACGGCGTGACGACAGAAGACGATTCCCCACGGTATACGTGGATCCAAGCTCCACGAATATATCACGCCGACTTTTATGTCTTTGACGAATGTGTAACCATATCAAATGTAAGTACACGGAGGAGTTCTTTGTTCGGTCGTTCGTTGTGGATGTAAAACCGTGACCTAGATCGATTTAATCTCTCTACAGCCTTGAAAATTTGGAGTGTGAGAAACGTTGAGTTGACGACTGAACTTGGCTGATGGCAGAGCTGGGTGCTCAAAGCAACTCGAGAACCAGGAATTGGCAGCAGCCATTCCCGCAGTTCTTTGTCCCTTTATCGAAGCAAAGCATACCAACTGTCAGGTATTGAGGCGCATTGAGGGAACGGTGCTTTCAAAACAGGTTCATGAATCCCGCTGGAACGAGGAAAGAGCGACCCATTTGACAGTGAAGGCGGGCAAGACATAAGCACAACGCCAGTGTGATGCGGATGTGCGTTTCAAGTGTGCGCACTATGTGACCAGTGTAGATTCGGCGTAGAACGACCAGCTTCTCGTTTCAACGCGCTTTAATGTCACGGTGAAGATTGAATTCAACATCCCGAATGACTGGAAACTGTTACTTGGTGGCCGGAGCCGGTCGGACCGTGGTGGCAGAGAATAGTCACACCTTCTTGTCGCCTGCGACGATACTTCACCAGCTTCAAGAGGCTAGCTAACGGAGTCGCTGGATTGAATAAGATGGACGACGGCCCATTCCCCAAGCTGATCGCCTTTGACTTGGAGTGCGTGCGTCCACCGGTTCGTGCATACGTCTGACTTACAAGAGTAAAAGTTACACGTTGTGGGATTTTTGGATTGATACCCACGTAGAACCACCCTTGAAGCAGGACGCCCTCACTGGAGTCGTCTATGACAGCTCCATCGATCCGACGAGAGTAGAGTTTTACGGGGACGTCCCAGAGATCTTGCGCGGATTGAAGGGCAAGCCAGAGGTGTGCGTCACAGCTGCGTCGAGAACGTCCGCAATCAAACTGTGAGTCAATTCCGAACGAGAATGGCTCCACAGCAGTCTTACCGCGCGAAGCGCTCGAGAGGCTCTCCGACTCATCAAGATTCCCGTGCATTCCTCAGTTGGCAACGATACCACGAACGTCCCTAATAAAGTCGTCGAATCGCTGCGTGCAATCGATTTCTTTGATTACCTAGAGATATATCCCGGATCCAAGATTGCGCATTTCAAGCAGTTCCACAAAATTACCGGTATACCGTATACTGAGATGGTAAGTATGCTGTCATTGCGAAGCACGCAATTGTCTCTGAGCTCCTGACTTGATAAATAGCTATTCTTCGATGACGAGTCGAGAAATAAGGAAGTGGAGAGGCAGCTCGGTATGTGATTCTTGTTGTGGAAATAGGACTTGCTCACATTGTGGGTCTTGTTCGAAGGAGTGACCTTTGTTTTGGTCAAGGATGGGGTGAACTGGGAGTGCTTCCAGGAAGGTCTTCGGGAATGGAGGAAGAGGCATCCTGCAGAAGGCAGTGCTTCCAGTTAGTCAGTGCTTGGACATAGAAATGTCGTCTAATTGGCTCAGGCCGCACATATGGGCGGGATGATATCGAATGGCAGGAGTATGGTACGTTCATCCCAAAAGACCTACTAGCTGATGACTCAACCGTTCCACCGTTCCCATTCCAAGAGCATCAGCTTATCTTGGGAGATGATTGAGAATCTGAACTGAAGTGGGTGGCCTCCTCAACTCCATCAGACTCCAATCGTAGAAGACGCTTGAAGATAGTGTCAATCCCAATTCAACCAGTCTTATAGTTCGGTGGTCACATCATCAAGGACTTGAAAACTCAATCCGGAAACTTGCCACGTCCACCTTGTTGTTCCGCCCGGCATTGCATAATTCGTTTCGTGTTGTAGACGTAGGTGTGTCCGATGGCCAAATTAGCTCACCAGCCTACAACGTTTCGGGAGATCCAGGAGCCTGCCCCATGCTGAAGATAAGCGGATCACAAGGATCGCAGGAAGTGCCTCCGGAATAAAAGCGCGCTTGCATCTACGCATGAGCGCTTTCGCGATTGGTAGGCATACCCCATCGAGGAACATGGCGGTCTGATCTGTCACCCACGCTGATGCGGATGAACTCAATGCTGCCTATCACAGGATATGGTTGCCTCACGCCCATCGTTGCCCATCGTCACAACGCACAGGTTTGAACGCAGTTTCAAGGTCTCCATGATCACCGCACCCTTTCTGAGCAATTCTCTCGCAAAATGATAACGGTAGAGCATTTGGTTGGTTGGGACGATAAGGTGGAGTCACTTCGCCATTTCATCTCGCGATTCTCCGCAGCATCCGTCGATAGCCTTTTCCAAGTATGCACTTGCTGTAAACAGGGTTCGAGTAAGTAACGACTGACAGAGTTACCAAAGCGCATAATCAAGCCGACATCTCATTGGTGGGCATTTCGCCGACTGACCAGAAAGCTTCGTATGATATTCGGGAGACTTGCGGAATCCCTTCTCTGGGAGTTGCGGTACGAAGCCGACCAAAGCTGAGGGCAGGGCGATGAAGAGGTATAAAGCATACTCTCGTTCGGCGTTTGGCTCTGCAAGCCACTGCCCACTTTACTCGCCTCTCCTACTTGACTGAAGAAAGATGAAGAAGGCCAGCAAGCACGGTTGGTCCTTCTGACTGCCTGGACTACGCGGATGTCGATGCTGACTCTTGGTGTCCTCTCCACGTAGTCACACCTGCCAGCGGAGCTGCCAAGGCGCCACCCCCTTCGAAAGGTGTCTCTTCCCCCCCTACCGTTAGATTAAATACTCGTCTACCTTGCCGTGAAGCTTGACACATGAGACATTCCAGAGCAAAGCGGCACAACCGGGCCCCGAGTCCCCTCCCGCGAAGGCCAAGGGCGGTGACAAGGCATCGAAGAAGAAGTAAACCTGTACCGGGTTTGCGACTCTTGCCTATTGTATAATACCAAAGCGATGGATGTGCGGAGAGCGCGTTGTGTTGACTAAGCCCCGCTGAGGAGATACCTGTACTAAAATCATGATATGGTAGTCACTAGGACAGGTTACTGTGAGAAATCACACACTTGACTTTCTCGCAGCTGAAATGCGGCGGAGTCCTTGACCGTTGGTACCTCGGGCAACAGAAGGACGAGACAATCGATCCTTGGCGGAGACAAAGACTTGCACAGTTTAACTTGACAACAACTTGCCCGAAACTTTGTGGGCATGGTGACACCGAACAATCACACTTGCCTTGTAAGGGATGTTACATAATCACATCAACTAGCCAAATGCAGGCTGCGGAATGATGGAACTGGTCTCTTTGTTTTCGGTCTACTGCGATACCCTGGACGCTGGCAGGCTGGCAAGTTTATACTCGGACTCTGCAAGCAGAACCACTTCTTTGTACGAGTCTTTAGTCCAGGTCTTGTTCAGATCCACCACCACCAATTCCCGCCACCAAATCTGAGGAACGCATGGCGCCAACATGCCCTTCGGACAACACTGAGGCCACCGATCAAAGCAGCTTTTGGAGTGCGGGAGATATAAACTGGGACGAGCATAGGGTTGGCTGGGCCATTGCTGGAGGTTGCGCTGCACTCGTGAGTCCATGTCTCGTGCCCCAGGTTTCCTTCTCAACTGCAAACAAAACTCTCTAGACGTTGCTTATATCCTTAGTTTCTGTCTGGCAACACTGTCGGTGAGTCATCTGTGATTTGTCAAATCTACCAGCATAGATGAATTTCGAATTTCTTACTAGCAATTATAACAAGCCTAATGAACAGCGACAAGTGTGAGTGCCAAAGACTTCCGTAATTGAATCATATCGATGAACTCCTTCATGCCAGCCTACGAGTTTTGTATATGCCACCCGTTTACGCGATCATATCCTTCTTTTCGTACCGGTTCTTCCGGAGTTACACCTACTACAGCCTCGCAGAATCAGGTGAGTTGCACCTGCTTTTCCTCATGCACATAACTTATGGCAGCATTGCAGCATATGAGGTGATTTTATTCATCCACGTGTGATTTCCTATCTAATATGTACTAGGCAGTTACCCTAAGCGCTTTCTTGTGTGTACCCAGGTTTCTCCAACATTTCTCCAGCTGAGCCTTCCTATCGCAGGTTGCTCTTGATCGAGTATGTAGCGGATACTGCATCAGGTCATAGCGCCGTGAAAGCTATGGAGCGTAAGGACAAAAGACCGCTCCCATTACCCGTAAATTCTCGTGTCTTTCATACTAGGTAGTGCACATCTAACTCCCACCGCAGTTTTGTTGTTGGAGATACCGTCCAACTAAGGTTGGCTTCCAACTCGATTCTTCTACTCGCGAACTAACGTTGGTCTTTGCTGACTAGGCCTATTTCATGTATACCGTCAAGGTACGGATATCGACGCCTATCTTAATTACAACGTCTTAGCTGCTCACAGTGGGCTGTCCTGCAATACGTGATCATTCGACCAGGTACTTTCATCGTCTGAATCGGGTCGAGAGAGCGCTCAATTGCAGACAAAAAGCGTGTTCTATTGCGGGTATAATCTGTGAAGCATACAATGTCCTCTGCGCGTCGGGCCCATACAGCATTTACTTCGCCGACGTTTACCTGGAGGCGATCGACTTCATCAGCATAAGGTATTTCTCCTGTCTTACGTAATATTCAATGTCTGAGCATCGATTAGTGTCGCTCTGTATGGGTTACTCCTATTTTACGGTCTCACCAAAGATGAGCTCCAAGGACGGCGACCTCTAGCAAAGTTTCTGTCCATTAAGCTTATCGTCATGTTCACATTCTATCAATCCTTTGTGGTAAGTGGTTAATGCTCCGGCACAACACGTCTGCGAATTTATACTTCCATGAAACAGATCAGTGCGCTCGAAGGGAGTGTCATCAAGCGTAAGTGTTTTGAGCAGTCTCAATGTTGGGATTCTTCATAAGTTCACGCTTGCCTTTTCTAAGCCACGCAATACTGGACAGAGACCAATATTGCGGATGGTTTGAATGCCCTGGCTATTTGCATCGAGGTAAGGTTGTATTTCTACAAACCCGAACAAAGTTAAAATTTATTACTTCAAGATGGTTTTCTTCTCAATACTGATGATGTGGGCATACACTTGGAATGAATATAAAATTGAAGGTAGTCCTAAAACCAGCATTTGGCGCCCGTTGTGGGATAGGTGTGTTAATTCATCCTCTCTTCCATGACCCGCCACTAACCAATTTGAACAGCATCAACTTCAGTATGAACCTTTCCTCTTCACTTCATCAACTTCTAACTTTTTATCAGCGGACTTTTTCGTTGAAATGTTTGGATCTCTCAAGTTTTTTGTCGACTATATTCGCGGCAAGCCCGCAGCTCATTCCGGCCGTCGACCAGACGCTGCAATCGTCAACAATTACAACAAAAGAATGGACTTTGGTCAAGCGTTCGGTGTTGACGGTAGCAAGTACACAGACATGGTTTCGACCAGCAGCGACCCTTTGGCTATCCGTCGGCGTCCCAGCTACGATGAGGAAATCCGTCTAGCTCCATACCCGTACAACGATTCACGCAACGCTGACAGTGCGAGCCCGATGGTCCAGTAGTTTTATGGTATGGACGCGGGTCGTGTACTATTGGATCACCAACTTTGCGAGGACAGTTTTCGTGGCAGATGGTGCTGCTGACCACATCTTTGATGTCTGAACATAATTATTTCTCTTTTTCTCATCTGAAATTTGACCACTGCACTCCTTACACCGTGTGTACCTCTCTGTGATGACTACATACTCATAATTATATATATCGGTCTGATCTAGGAAGCCAACGAAAAAGACATGTAGAGGCATGAAGATGGTGATCAGTTGACAACGTATGCAAGTCTCGAGGACGAAGGCCCAACAGGTGACGCGCTGCCCTGGGAACTTCCCAGAGTATGGAATTCGCAACCGAACATAAGCGAGGGGGATCGCACCGAAGGCTTCTATATAGCATATTGCGAGTCTTCTCCCAATGGATGCAGTAGCCCTTCTCTTGATCCTACATAGTCTTGCAACGGACAAGGTCGTCACTCTGTCAAATACTGCTGTAAGCCTCACTCCAACATATACACACTTCCTCAACACAGAATGCCTGAAGTTCTGGACATATTCCATACCCAATAAAACACAGCCTTCCAAGTATTCCATACTGTTGAAGCAGGCTACATATGACAAGGAAAGCAAATAGCTTACCTGGTACAACTTGTAAGGAATAGCTACATGTGTTAAACCTAAACCCGCATGTTGCCTATGATGCTCTTGTACTACAAGTACTTAACACAATCCAAACTAAAGACAAAGTCCCCACAGCCCTAAAAGCATTGGGCGTCTTAGAATAACAGAAGACCGGAAATGGACGGTGCCAGACTCGCTTTAATGTCTATAATCGGAGGTGCCAATGTCAAGGTGACATGGACCCCACCCTAGTGCTCTATGGGCGAACAGCAACATTATCCATATTTGTAGCGCCAGACGAGCGCATCAATAGCATTTAGCGAGTGCTAGTCTCATGACCATCAGGTGGCCATCACCCTTGTCTCCATACGTCTGGAGCCCGACGGACTGTTAGGGGAGTCACCCACTGTGCAAGGACCTGACCCTGGTCACCGGGGAGACTCACATACAACGACGGGTTAAATCATCAAGTTGTAAAGCTAAGGGATCTACCCCTAGCTGGTGCCTACTTATATACATCTCTAGGGTGGCAGTGTACTAGCCACCCTCTACCCTAGAGATAGCAAATATAGTACATGACATCATAGTGATGTCATGGAGATATAAATAAGAGGTCTAGCCCATGCATGAGGCATCTAGCCTTACACATG
>JBBPOI010000084.1:0-32256 GCA_038091355.1 Phylloboletellus chloephorus | reverse complement strand
TCGGCCTGCGTGCGGGCCATCTCATCCAGGAGCTGTTGCTTGTAGATGAGGTACTCCTCGTTGAGCTGGTCCCATCGCGCCTTGGAGATCGTTTTCAAACCAAACTTGAGCGCCTCTCTGACAGCTGGCGAGGCATCGTCTGCGGCGGGGCGCCTCCTCCAGGGCCACGCGCCAAGTATGGTGTCGGCGTGCTCTTTCGTCGAGAACGTGACGAGGGCGTAGCCTTTGCATTTTGGAGTGTCGCCAGGATTGTCGAGGTAGTGAGGAGGGAGGGCTACATTTTGGACGCAGATGTGTGGATCTGGGGGAGGTGGGAGGAGAGTTTCGGCGAAACGGGCGATGGCACCGATGGTGCGGTATAGGGGCGGGACGCATTCCTACAAAGAGAGGATGAGCAACCGAGGAGAGGGAGTGAGGACTCTGGAACCATGTATACGGTGGTCTCGTCCCATCGGGGGCGCGTCCACGCACGCGAGGGGCGGTGGAGCAAAGTGGGCCAGTCTCTCCTGCGAACTTCATATCCGCCGACGTCTTTCTTGCGCGACGTTTTTCCCGAGCCGTACCAGACGGAAGAGGAGGGGGAGAGAAGCATCCGGACCTCGAGGGTGTGGCTTGCGTGCGTGCGGAGGGCTTTGACCACCTCCGTCTCGGATGGGTCGGTGTGGGTGGCGGCGAGAGAGGGACGGAACGGGGATCTGCGGATGAGGTAGTTGATGGGTACGACTGCGTGCGAGGGTGAGTGGTGATGTGTGGCTGAGGAGAGAGGGAGACGTACATCCAGCGCCGTCCGGGGAGTCTGCGTGGGCGAGAGAGTGATCGAGGTTGCGGCGGAGGACGGGGTCGAGGCATAAGTTGTAGTCGGAGAGGGCGAGGGAGATGAGGGCCGCGATGTCGTGGGTGGTGGAGGAGTGCTTGGCGGGGAGCTCTTCGCGGTTGAGGAGAGAAGGGACGGAGGAGGAGGAGGGGGGAAGGGTGGTGTGTGGATTGGAGACTGCGCGAGGAAGGAAGGCAAAGGGAGGGGGCATGGTCAGTGCACGTGCCACATGCAAAGCTGGAGTTGGAGTTGGACGTGTGGCGTGGTGCACTGACACTCGTGACAAACTCACCTTGTTATCATCCTGCGTGCTCGTGCTCGAGTGCCTGTCCGACTATCGCCAGGTACGCCTCTCCCCCATGCATATATACCCCTCCTCCCCTTCCCCTCACCCCCGGCACCATGTCCAGTCCACCTGACTTTGTCGACATCAAGGACAGTGACAATGTCGACTCCAAGTCCGACTCTGTCTCTCACCACAATGCCACCACCCTCATCGCCTCTGTGGAGAAAGACGAGCCTCTCGTGTCCAGGAGGGAGCTCTGGAGCTACTATCGTATGTCCCCCCTCCCCTCCTCTCCCTCTTGCTCATACTCTGCTAGTGTACTACAACGGCGACAACGTAAGAGTCCTCATCCATTCTCGTCTTCTTCCCTAACCTCCTTCCATCTTGTCCTTCTTCTCTCCTTCCCCCCTTCCATCTTGTCCCTCTTCCCTGTCCTCCTTCCATCTGGTCCTTCCCCATATTCCCCTCCATCAGGGTGTCGGTCCCCTCGGTTTTACCCAGACGTTGTTCCAAAGCCTAGCTACCGCTGCTGGCTATGATCCCCTTGCTGGCCCCGGCTCCTCGTGTCTTGCCGACACCGCCTCTGGTCAATGTGTTCTCCCCTGGCTCGGTGGCACAAAATCCGTCTCCAGCGTAGTCCTCGTTGCAAACGGTGCAAGCTTCGCCATCATGACTGCCCTCTTCACAACCATCGGTTCCGCTGGTGACTACGGCACCTTCGGTCGCTGGCTCTTGTTTACTGTCACCGTCATCTGCTGGGCTGCACAGTATGCTTGCATGTCGCTCACTTGTACATATCCTTGCAATCCCTCCCTGTAATCCCTTATTCATCCATCTCTCCCAGCTCCCAGTCGTTGGAAAGTCGCAATGGCCCTCTACATCATCGGTTTCGTCTCCTACGGCGCAACTCTCGTTTTCTACGCTGCTGCATTTCCCCGTCTCGCCCGCAATACCCCTCACTCTCGCAAGCTCCGTGATCAGTATGAGAACGGCCAAATCACCCTCGAGGAATACGAGGTCGAAGAGTCCCTCGAGAAGAATAGGATCAGTAACATCTCCACCGTCCGTTCACACTTCCCTCTCCCCTCCCGCTCTCCCCTCATTTCTTCCCATTCAGGTACACAGCAACGTCGGTTATCTTATCATCCTTTGCTTGAACCTCGCCCTCCTCATTCCGCCGAGAACCGCCAACGACCCCAGGATCGACAATTATACTCTCGCCCTGTCCGTTCCTTCCACCCTTCAAACACCGACTTTCTCTAATTCTCTCCCATAGGGATAACTCGTATTGGGTCCTGCTTGGCATATGGTGGTGTATGTCCCATCCATCGACAGATTTCAAAAGTCCACTAACCATCGTCTAGTCATATACCGGTCCCCTCGCCCGGGACCTCCTTTACCCAAAGGCGAGAGTTACCTTACCATAGGTTGGAAGCAGGTGATATACCTCCCTTTATGCCCTATCACGCGCATGTTCACATCCAGCTCAGATCTGGAAAGCTATCAAGACTTATAAACACCTTCCTTATACCTTTGTGTATCTTATCGCCTTCTTCCTCTTGGCAGATGTAAGCTTCCTTTTCCCTATACTGGGCAGCACAATTGAATGTAGACTATTCAGGGTCTAAACACCACTGGCACCCTCGTGTCTATCTGCCAGAATGATAAATTCAGCTTCTCGTTCTTACAGAGTACATATCTTGGTTTGTCCCAGGCTATAACCTCTACTCTCAGCACGCTCAGTTTCTGGTACATCCAACGCTACTGGAAGATCGGTACAAAGAAAATGGTTCATTCTTCTAGTTCCTTGATCTTACGCCAAATCTGATCTGCTTCTCAGTTTGTTGTGACCAACGTCGTGACGATTTTGATTCCACTCTGGGGTATGATTGGCATTTGGACAAACAAGCTTGGGTGAGTCGCAATCACTGTTTTTTTGATTAGATTTCTAATCGGGCATCATTCTAGGTTCCACAATGTTTGGGAGTTCTGGTGAGCAAGTTTTGAAGTCCCACCATCCCGCGTGTTGCTGATCGACCCAGGGCCTACAATGTTGTATTCGGTCTATTCCAAGCGCCGTACTACGCGTTCTCGCAAACGATGATGGCTGAGCTTAGTCCACCTGGGTTTGACAACATGGTACGCTGTCAACACCCGGTATGCTATCTCGGGTTTGACCTCTGCTGTCGTAGTTCTTCGGCCTCTTCGGTCTTTCCAACCGTGCCTCATCCATGGTCGGGCCCTATGTGGTCCAGGCGATTATTGACAAGACGAACGACAATTGGCTAGGGTTCCCTTTCCTGTTTGCATTATGCACGGCTGCGTCTCTGGTCATTTGGTTCGGTGTTGACGTTGGCAAAGGGAGACGGGATGCGGTGAGATGGGCGACTGCTCAGCGCGGATGAATTGTGCAGAGTAAGGACGGGTCGAGTTGGATAGGCTGACTCTGTGATGCCCCGATGATGTCTTGTCTTGATGCCAATATGTATGTACAGTTAACCACGTGACCAACGCGCTTCTTGTCCTTGTGCATGATGTCGAAAAGAGGCTCGTCCCCTCCAGCGGATGGCCAACTCGTGAAAAGAGCTCGCTCAAGCACACCGCCGAGAAACCAAATCGTCATCTCCTCCTCTGGCGATGACCGCCATAAAGGCCTCGTCCGTAGTGTCATACGCACCAGCAGTCTCGAGGCCCCAATCATCAGCCTCAGTGGGGCGCATTCGGTGAGTGAGGCCTCACGCTAGCAAGCCCGCTCGACAGCTCATCTGCCAAGGCCGAGATTCTGAGCTGCAGATTCGATCCCACCGGCCAAAACATCGCTGCATGTTCCGCTGACAGAAGCGTCTGTGCGTCACACCTTCATCGCATTCGCCCTTGACCCGTCTTACGCTTTCGACAGCGTTATGGAGGACGTATCCACCAAACACGAACTACGCACTTTTATCTAGCCTCCACAAAGCGCCGATTCTCGACCTTCAGTGGTCGGTGTATTCTCCCACCTTGTATACTGTTTCTGCCGACCATGTATTGAACATGTCCGACCTGACCACGGGCCAGCGGATCAAGAAGATACGCGCACACCGCGGTATCATCAACTCGCTCGACCGGACCATGGCTGGCGGCGCCGGCATCGAACTCATCGCCACCGCCTCAGACGACGGAACGGTGAGAATATGGGAGGGCGGCGAAGAGGGCGGCAAGCACAGCGTTGCAACGTTTGAGGTCGGGTGCCCTGTCACGTCCGTTTGCTGGAGCGCAGACGGACAGAGCGTGTACGTTGGCGCGTTGGACAACGAGATTCACGTGCGTGTTTTCGTTCCTCGCCTCACCCTCCACATCCCCACATACCGGACTGGAAACTAAATCGGGATCCCTCGTCCAGGTGTACGACATGCGCAAAAACGAACAGGTGTACTCGCTCACGGGTCATACCGACACGCCGACGTCCTTGGCGCTTTCGCCGAACGGGTCTTATGTGCTTTCTCCGTCGTTTTCCTCCCAGACGATCATCTACGACGTTCGTCCCTTCTCGCCTTTGCCGGCCCGGATACATCGCGTCCTCCAAGGCGCCCCTGCAGGGTTTGAGAACACCCTTCTGAAGGGCGCGTGGAGTAAGGACGACGATGGACGACGCGTGGCCGTAGGCGGCGCTGACAGGATGGTCTGTATCTGGGACGTCGAGAGCGGGCAGGTGCTATACAAAGTCTGTTCTTTCCTGAAATGCCGTGCATTCATTCGAGCACTCACCACGGCCGTGCAGCTTCCCGGTCACAAAGGGACGGTGACGTCGGCAGATTTCCATCCGAAAGAGCCGATCAGTGGGTGTCTCGTCGTGTTCTTTCACGAGTGTCGATGCTCACGCTCGTGTTTGACTCCCAGTTCTTACGGGCAGCAAGGATGCGACGATGTTGATGGGAGAGATAGAGCAGAGTCTGGTAATATAGTTTTGTATCTGCCCTCTGTTCCGATATCTCTCGAACGCTGAGCTTTGCAGCCCCATCTTGACTTCAATTTCGTGGAGAGACCTAGGGCTTCAGCGATGATGTTACCCGAGTGATCACACGGATCGACGCAATGTCTACAGCAACCCTAACTGACTACATCTCAGGAGTGGTCTCTATGAGAGCTGCCACCCTTTGGGCTACATCCGGTTCCAGATGGCACCGTTTCGTCAAGATGCGCGTCAACTCCTTTCCCCTCGGAAAACCGATCCCGAGGAGCGTACTCAACCCCTTCAAGAGGCTACCGATCCAGGTCTCCGGCGACATCAAGAACTTTCCTTGGTCAGCGTACCGCCAGAGTAGGTCTTGAAGGACATTTCTCGACTCGACGTACTTGGGATGGCCTTCCAACGTCGTGATGCACGCATGTCTAGCGACGACGATGCCGTTCTTTTCCAGCGTCCCGGTGTTCCGCTGCCACCACGCCTCCATGTTCCGCTCTCTCTCGAGGTGAGTGATCGCAAGCGCGATGGGGACGTGCTTCTTGCCGAGCACTTCGTAGAAGAGCCTGTAGTTGCTCTGCATAGTCGTCGTCACCCGGTTCCCGCGTATGCAGAACAAAAAGAGACTGACGCCGCCCGAGGCGTTCAACCTATGAATGAGTTGCGTGGCTTTCTCGATGGCACCGATGTAGCCGTTGGTCCCCATCTCGGGTTCCTCCAGGCCGACGGTATCCCAGAGACGAATCGTGACGGAGCCGAGTTGGAACTGATACTCGGTGGAGGCCAGCGTGCACGCGACGCTGTCTGGCGAGACGTCTGCGACCTGCCATCCCGCGAGGAGATTGACGAGCGAACTTTTGCCTACCCCCGTCTCTCCAAATAATATCACGTGGAGGTCCGTTGGGGGGATGGTTTGCGGCGTCAGGGAATGGTCAATGATGAGGTCGCGCACGAGTCGTTGGCACTCATCGCGACGCCCATGTATCTCGGGGTGACAATGGTCGGACAAGGTGGTTATGCAGGCGTGGCCGGCGAACCTCATGTTGAGGTCGAAAAACGCGTCCGAGTTGCTGTTCCACCACTGGTCCATGGACGACACGACGTCCGGCGAGCTAGCTCTTCTTTCCAACTCGGTCACGACGGCAACGAGGGGGGTGTCGGGGGAAACTCTGTCGCGGAGAGAGAGTATCAGGTCGTACGTCTGTTTCATGCTTTTCGTCACCCTACGGTTTCCGCGAAAACAAACTATCAAGAGGTGGACGCCGCCTCCCCCTGCCAGTTCCGTGAGAAGGGATCGGAGGGCGGTTTCTGCGCGTTTTTGGGACATGCTCCCAAATGGGCCCTCGCCCAGTCCAGGGGTGTCCCAGAGACGGAACGTCTGCGTCTGCAGGAGGTCCCAGTCATGATATCTCGTCCCGACAGTGACAGCATGGACATCGCTGGTCGCCACAGCGCTGTCCATGCCCATCACAAGATTGACGACCGAGCTTTTCCCGACTCCCGTTTCCCCGACAACGACGACGTTGCGGGTGAGCTTGAGTGAGAGACTTGACAAGGCGTTGGTCGTCGTCCGCACGGATCTACGAAAGGCGACGACCGGGAGAGAATGGTCAATGAGTAGGTTACGGACGAGGCGTTGGCACTCGGCGCGACGGCCAGCCATGCGGGGATGACAGTCGTCGGGCACGTTCGTTATGCAGGCGTGACCGCAGAACGTCATGTCGAAGGCAGAGAGAAACCGCGAGTTGCTCGTCCACCATGCTTCCATGGACGACGCGATGTCAGATTCGTCGCATCGTTTCTCGAGCTCGGTGACGACGGCGACGACGGGGATGTGGGGGGACACATGGTCGCGAACGCGCAAGACGGTGTCGTACGTCTGCTGCATGCCCTTTGTTACTCTGGCGACTCCGCGCATGCAAACGACGAGGAGGTGGACGCCGTCCTCCTTGCCCAGCTCTCTGAGGAGCGAACGCAGGGCATGCCGTGCAGCCTTTGGGGAGACGTTCCCGAACGCGCCCTCGCCGAGCCCGGGGGTATCCCAGAGACGGAACGAGTGGGCGCGGGTCTCCCAGTAATGACAGCTCGTTGTGGTGGTGACGCCGCAGACGTCGTTCGCGGTGGTGGCGCTCTCCGAGCCGATGACGAGATTGATGAGGGCGCTTTTGCCGACTCCTGTTTCGCCCGCGACGACGACGTTGCGGGATAGGTGCAATGGGATGCTCGAGGGGGCGTCAGTCGTTTCGCGGCATGCATTGGGAGGTGTGCCTCCTACGTAGATTGGCCATCGAGCGTCTTGGCCATTCCTGCTTCACGACTGGCTTGGGGGTCGGGATAGGTTGAAAAGGTCAGGGGGCCTGGGGACTCATGGCCTCCTCGTTGCCTGCAACCCCACGAGCGAATACCTGCAAATGGCAACGGTCGACGTTCCTCATCACCAATGAAAGTGAGCAACGTCACGCGCGAAACGATAATATAGGCGGTGCGAAACGGCTTTCACACACACACACACCCCCTCCGTCTTCTACCTCCGAATGGACGCCAGAGAATGGATCGACGTTGCTAACGTCGGCGGAAACGCTCCCCGGAAGTTCAAGCAACCCATCCTCGACCTCCTCAAAAGCGTCACCGACCCCCGCACCCCCGGATTCGAGCTCGACATCGCCTCGAGGATAGAGTGCACCGACATCTCCATCTCGCCCAAGGCAGAGGAGCCGGAGAAGCTCGAAGGTCGCGTCGTGTGCGAGATCACCGTCGAAGATGGTTGCCAGCATCTCTCGCTGCGTCCGCTTTTTCGCTGACTCCAACCCCCGAACGTAGACATGCTCAACACCCGCGGGACGATCCACGGCGCTTGCTCTGCCCTGCTGATCGACATGTGTGTGTCCGAGGCTTGTTTTTTCCGCGTTCGTCCTTTGCTGATCGCCTGGGTTTTTGCAATGATCCCTAGTTGTTCGTCGATGCCCATCGCCCTCGTCGGCCTGGCAACGACAGGCAACGGCGACCCTGGAGTCTCACAGTCCATCAATATCATATACCATGCTCCCGCCGTGACGTTCGACCCTTCCACCCCAACTCGCGGGGATGCTTCAGATGGCTGACGAAACGCGCTCCTCCTCAGGAACGACAGGTTGCGCGTCGTGAGCACCACGATATCCCTCGGCAGCCGTATTCTGTCGTCCCGCTGTGAAGTAGGTGTCTAGTCAGCCCTTCATGTGTTCTGCCATGTTCACCCTTCCCTCCAGATCTGGAATGTCACCCGACACCGGCTGGTAGCATCTGCTGTGCACACCAAGATGTCCGCCTCCGTTCCAAGCACATCGAGCAAACTCTGACGTGACTCCCACAAAATGCTGTTGTCCATAAATCAGATTTGCATCAAATGTGCTAAAATGTGAGTAGACACACGCCTATGAAAAAAAATGAAAAGTGATGGAAACATCCAAGAAGCAAACGAATGCAAGTGTCGTCGTAGGCAAATGTTAATAAATGTTATCGCCAGACAGAAATGAGCGTAGTGTCCGAGCCTGACAAGCTCGAGAACCTCGAAACAACGAATACTTACGGCGGCAGCGCATGCTGGCACGCAACGAGACTTCTCCCTTTTCCTCACCGTTTACATCCATGTACCCATGACAGGGCCAAGGAAAGGTCCACTTGGTACCGTTCCTTGCCCTATACTTCTCACAATCTCCCTCCGTTTGTCCTCCCAGGCTTTGAGAGCCTTGAGAAGCTGCATCACTTTGTCCCGCTTGCCCTGCCGAACATCATTGATACTAACAGATCCCATTTTCAGATCGTTGTCAAGGAGGAAGTCAAACAACCGGAATAAACCATCGAGCTTGTCGTCGTTGGGTCCAGAGGGGAACGCCGAGTCGGTAATCGGGGGCGAGGCGGGCTTGCCCATCATGTCTTCGGCAAGTCTAAGGAGCGCGAGGCCGCCAAACAGGGGTCCCGCGGGGTCATTCACTTGAAGGGATCTCGGCAAATGTGAATTTGCCCAGACAATTAGATTACTGTCGGCGTTCTGCTGAAAGACGTTATCGGCCTGCACTGCACCAAAAGAGTGTGGGCAACATACGTCCATCAACTCATGCGCTGACGCACTCGCACGACGTCCTTCCCTCGACGGCCGTGGTGGCGCATTCTTGGAGTCCCCCGCCGTTGCTGCGCCATGTCCATTTTCGCTCGCTTCAGGAGATATTGGTTGGTTTGCGAAGAATGATTCGAGCCTCACTCTCTCGCTTTCCTGAGCATCGTCAATGCGAGTTGTATTGTCTGCCGACGGTAGTCCCATCAAGATTCGCGCATCGCGCGTCGAGAGTTGGTTTGGGTCATCCCGCCGCATGGCTTTCTGTGTCGCGGCTCGGGCCGTGGGCGAAGGCGGTCGCGGGGCCGGGTTCATTGCTTGCGCCACCGTGAGTGGTATCATAGGTATATTGACCGAAGACACCACGGGCTCTGCAAAAGTGTGTACGTGAACATCCCGTCGCTAGCGACGTCGCAGACATGGCACGCACTCGTGTAGTCTCTGCCGATGGTCGCCTTCATGATGGCCTTCATCCACTCACGCACGACGACTTGATCGTCCGAACTGAAGAAGTGAGTCTTGTCGGTCTCATGGACGATCCGGAAACCATAGCGGCCCGGGTCAATGTTCTCGTCCGCAACGACCTTGTATCCCACAATGTTCACGTATCCCTTGATTTTCGTCTCCTGGTGTGAGAATGTGAACAACAAAGGATGACAGCGCGTCACTCCCAAGTTGGCTTACCGTCTTGTAGTTGCTCCGCAGGATGTACAGGTGCGGTCCCTTGATAATAAAATACCGGACCTTCCAGGAGTTATAGTGGTCGCCCTTCTTGCGCATCCATCCCTGGTGATCAGGCTGCCCAATCTGTCCGATAATACTTTTCCCAGGTTTGAGCGCATTCGGTCCACTTGATCCCGCACGTCCATCCAGCGGAGTCCCCGTCTCTTTAGTGAGACTGTCGGCATCCTTCAGCCCCGAGGGTTTCATCTTGGGAGTAGACTTCTCCTGGTCCTTTGTTTTGTCGATGGACTTGTCTTTCTCCTTTTCCTTCTTCTTGGCGTCGGCATCCAAACCAGACCGCGCTCGACTCCTGAGGCTGCTGGGTGTCGAACCATCGGACGTCGAAGGGCGACCGGAAGCTTTCCTGCTGCTATAGAGCCTCGATAGACCCAACGTCGATGTCTTCTCCGAGGGACTGCTCTCCTCCAATAGCGTCCTATATCGCCCCAGTGAACCCCCGCCTTGCTCAACACCAGAATAGGAACACTTACGACGTAACCCTAGGAGGTGGCTTCCTCGATTTGCCAATAGAAGTCGGGAACGAGCCACCAAACAAACTATGCCTCTCCGTTCCCTTGCCGACGTCGGTGCTGCGTTTCGCCCGGGCATGCCTAGTCGCGACGTTTGAATCATCCTGGGACTCACATCTCTTGAGACGGGGAGATGCTGTTCCACTCGGGGATGGAGAAGACTTGACATCACTGGCGGTCTCGGATTTCTCTTTATCTTTCCCTGAGGAAGAGGACTCTATCGAGCGACCGAAGAGGCGGCGGCGCGGCTGTTTTGCAGAAGCCGTCTCGCCCTTCACCGATGCTCATGAGCGAGGCAAAGACTCGACAACGAACGAAAGCCTCACTTCGCTTTGAGCACCACGGTCCTCATCAAGAGGCTCGTCCGGCTTTGATTCAGGAGCGGCGAGCGCGCTATCGCTCGGAGAGGGTGCCAGTTGTGTAGACGGCAATGCTCTAAGACCGAGCCCAGCCACACCGATTAACCCAACTTTCTCGATCACAGAAGGAACACTGGCACCCTCAATCGAGCCTCCGCCATTCACACTAGCGCCCATACTCGAGAGACTGGACATCCTCTTCTGAATCAGTGGAACCGCGAACATTTCCACCCTTGGGCTCTCTAAGCTTCCAGCACCAGGCAGCGAGGCAGACGGTGGCCTATTGACCGCAGATCCCATGCTCGCGAACATCGGACTATTCAACGAATATTGCGCTGACCCACTATGTGAATGGGTGTACGAGAAGGACTGGGAGACAGAGGTGGAAATAGATTGTGGGTGCTGGGGTTCGTGGTCGGTGAGGATGATTGAAGGAGGACGACGGAGCTCGACGATGGCGTTTGCGATGCGCATGCGCTTTCCGAAAGCCAAAATACCAATCTCTGCCTTGAGAAGGTTGATATCAAGCTCGAGGAGGACATCTCCGGTGATTTCTTGTTCTAGAGAACAGCGAAGTCAAGGAAGGAGAATCCTCTACGAATGGGACGTACCAATGAACTTGTCATAGACATCGGGACCGAATCCTTTTGACTTCAACCACTCGACCACTTCCTCGACACTCCATTCTGAAGGGGGTGTAGATTTCTTTGGAGCTCCCGCCTCGGGCGGGGACTGCATAGGCGCGGTGTAACTATTCCGCTGAGAAGCTTGTCGAGAGTGTTGTCGAGCACCGGAGGCAGTGAGAGCCGGCGACGGAAGGGAGGCGGGGATATCGCGAGTTATGCTGGGAGTGGGGGTGGCCCGTACAACTGGCTCAGGGGAAGCGGTCACAGGAATCATATGCACGCCCATAGGGATGATGGGGACCGGTGCGACGATCTTCATGGCTTCAGGAGACGTTGGAGTTGGAAGCAACTGGGGCGAACGTTTCTCTTCCGGGATTGGAGAATGCGTGGACCTCGGAGGAGGACTGGTGGACGTAAATGAGGGCTGATTCGCGAGTACAGTACGTTCTTCCGCTGGAGAAGGCAGATCATCATTGGAAACGATGGCAGAAGAAGTCTCATTAGAGCTATTGCGTGTGGGGTCCCTTGCGACCGAGTTTCGCCGCGCTTCCTCCTCCTCATCTTCCTCTGGAATATGCGGATGGTCACGTGTGAAGTGCATGTGCTGCAGATGCTGGAAGGCAGTGTCATCTTCCTCGGCATCGCTCTCGTCACTCATCTCCACGTCAATTGGAGGAGCGCTGGTTCGTTCGTGCACTTCCCGGGCTACTGCAGCAGCCTGTGCTTCCACGACCTTGCGAGCTTGTTCGGCAAGCTTGTCCCGAGCGCTACGATGCCAACCCTCCTCGACCTCTCCGTCAGTCTCCGTGCCGTCCGTTTCGCGGTCTGTATCCCCATCGCGAGTACTTGAAAAGCTGAAACTATGCGCGCCATCTCGGTCGTTCCTTCCGAGCTGCTCGATGGCCTTCTGGACATCATTCATGGTTGCTTTCATCACTTCTCCGTTGGCATTGTCTGGCGCTCCGATCGTAATGTCAAGCCTGGAATGGGTGTCACCATCTTGTAAGGACGTCGAGTCATGTTCTTCACGGAGAGGAGTGTGTGAGTCAGGTGGTGTGGTTATGTGATCGCCGGAAGAGGCAGAAGTGGATGTAGAAACAACACCAGGAGGGGGCGCCGGTATTGTGTAGCTCTTGGGAAACAAACCAGTTTTCCCTGCGATGTTGCGGCCCTGAAAACGAAGGAAGGGTAAGCAAAGAACGAACGGGGACATCGGTCGGGGAGAAGCGGGGTGGGGGTATGAATGCAGCCTGTGTGAATGAATGCAGGCTGGAGGGCACGCTTGCACGCTGTTTCTGGGAAATGAAACGACCGTGGACGTCGCTCACCTGCCACCATCCGTCGTTGTACAGATCGTCTTTCTCGACGACCTCGATAGGCTGTCCAGCTTCGAACGCTATTTCGTCCTCGTGTTCGGGCACGAAGTTGTGGAGAGCATATACAAGCTCGGGCATAGTGGAAGAAAGCAAGGAGGACGAGGAGTAGCTGTGCAGATCTGTACCTGGATAAATAACGATATTTGCTGCAGTCGAGCTGGCAGCAGGCGGCACGGCCCGGTGGACACTCCTCGTCACAATGACTCCTCGACGCCTAAGTACGAGGCTCAACACATTGTAGCCGCGGCTGCGACTGATGCCCGTCTCTCAGCCTTCGTCACCGGAAATGCGAACAAACTGATGGAAACCACCTACATCCTCTCGCAAGGCATACCGATCGACATCGATTCACAAGATCTCGACAGCAAGTCGGCCTTCTCAATAGTTGCACAGTGGGGAACTAACTTTGCACTTCTCCGAAAGTTCCCGAGTTGCAGGGCACCACCCAGGAAATCGCGAAAGCAAAGTGCCGACGGGCTGCTGACTTGGTGGGTCCAGCCAACTCGCGGCAGCAAACATCTACACCATGCAACAGCTCGGACGTGCATGCATCACCGAGGACACTGCGCTCTGTTACGAAGCGCTGGGTGGCCTCCCGGGGCCGTACATCAAGCATTTCATCAAGAGCATCGGACACCAAGGTGCGTAGATTGGCCGGAGTTGTCGTTCACTCTGACTTGTTCAGGTTTAAACGACCTTCTTGTCGGCTTCCCGACGAAAGACGCGTATGCGCTGTGCACGTTCGCATACAGTGCTGGCCCGGGGTCAGAGCCCATTCTGTTTGAAGGCCGGACCGATGGCACGATCGTGCCTGCACGAGGGCCTGCCACGTTCGGCTGGGACGCAGTGTTCGAGCCGAAAGGGTTCGACAAAACGTGAGCGTGGCTGCAATTTGCCCGCTGCATGCTGATGAGCTCGTAAAGCTACGCGGAGATGACGAAGGAGGAGAAGAACAGCATCTCTCACAGATACCGTGCGCTGGACAAACTGAGAGCGTATCTTGCCACCGAATCTGCTGCAAGTAGACATTAGATTAGTCGCGCCTAGATTGGATTGATTGAGTTGCCGGTATCCGATACACACCGAGTTCTTGCTACGAGTAGGCAGCCAAAGACCAGGCATGTCAATACACATACCGCGCAAAAAGGCTAGACTACACTTCGACCCCGACGGGGCACTGAAGAAAACGAGTCCCCTGCAAAAACAGCGCGAGCAACTGCCCATAGCCAAGGGTGACTCTCCCCAACCACCCACCCGCTCACGAAATCTCACCGTCTCACTGCAGGGAAGGACGCCCTCGTTCGCGAGATCCGTGAAAACGATGTCACCATTCTTCTTGGTGAGACAGGCTCCGGAAAGACCACCCGTACGTGTTCATGTCTCTCCCTTCTGTCCAGTCGTACACAGTCTTACCAGACCTCAAGCACAGAGGTCCCCCAATACATCCTCGAGGCTGGACTTGCGGGGAACGGCATCATTGCTGTCACACAACCTCGTCGTGTGGCAGCCACCTCCCTCGCCGCCCGCGTCGCCGCCGAGCAGAATGTCACTCTTGGCGGATTGGTCGGCTACTCCGTGCGGTTCGACGAAGCTTGCCATGCCCAGACGAAGATCAAATATGTCAGTGATGGTATGCTCGTCCGCGAGCTTCTGTCGGATCCCATGTTGTCCCGCTATAGCGTCATCATACTCGACGAGGCACACGAACGGACCCTACGCACAGATTTCTTAATCGCCTATCTCAAGACAATACATGCGACGAGGAATGACGTCGACAGTAAAAAGGGAAAGGGGAAGAACCCCCTTTCGGAATCGAATCCACTGAAGATCATTATAATGAGTGCCACCCTTGATGCTGAAAAGTTCAGCCGATTCTATAACCAGTTCGTTCTTTGTTTTCGTTTCTCTCCGGCCTGCTCAAAGTAGCTAGTGCTCGAATATTGTACGTCAAGGGGCGTCAACACCCCGTCCAGATATTCCATACGGTTATCAGTCAAACGGACTACGTCGACTCTGCCCTACGGACGTTCTTTCAGATCCACGTCGACAAACCGCCAGGGGATGTCCTCATATTTCTCCCAGGTCTGCGTCTTTTCATAGGAAAGGCTTCCTTGCTGCTGTCACGGCGACTAACATCAGCACTGAACAGGCCAAGAAGATATCGAGAGTCTAGAAATATCCATCAAGATGTACGCCAAACGGCTTCCTGTAGAGCGCATGAATGTACGTCCTTCTATCGTTCATTAATTTGTCACCCAAGCTCCATTGCCGACCCTCCGCTCGTTACATAGGTTCTGATATGTCCGATGTATGCATCGTTACCACCATCCCAACAAGCACGAATATTTTCCTCGACCCCCCCGAATACAAGGAAGTGCATATTGGCCACAAATATTGCTGAAACATCTATAACGATACCTGGGATCAAGTACGTGATTGATACCGGAAAATGTAAGGAGAAAAGACATTTGTCAAAAGATACCGGAGGTGGTAAGAGCTTCCTTGTCGGTCGACGTTATTCGATTTTCATCACATGTCTAGGATTTGATACTCTGCTAACCCGTGACATCACAAGATCATCAGCCATGCAGCGCGCTGGTCGTGCGGGCCGTGAGGTATATATCACAATTTGCGGTTTCATAGCGCTGTCATTGACCCAAGCCAGGGCCCCGGATTTTGCTTTCGCTTGTACACCGAGGAAAGCTTCAATAGCTTGGCGCCCTCCGCAGAGCCGGAGATCCACCGCTGTAGTCTAACGCAAAGTGCATTACAACTCAAGTGCCTCGGCCAGGATCTAGAGGCGGTAGACTTCATGGATCAACCAGATGTCAATTCTGGTACGTGTAGCGCTGATTTATTCCGGCTCTCTCTAATAAGAACACAGTAATGTCTGCCCTGAAAACGCTCTGGCTGTTTGGTGCGTTGGATAATTCAAAGACTTTGACGAGTGAGGGTCGTCAGATGGCCTCGTTCCCCATCGAGCCTTACCTAGCCCGCATCATCCTCACATCGAAAACGTACGGCTGTGCCTCTGAAGTAATCGACATCGTGTCCTTGCTGTCCTCCTCATCCAAACTCTTCCTTGACATCTCGGACCAGCGAGACGCCATCGCAGATGCTCGACGCCAATTCCGACACCCGAGCGGGGACCACCTCACGATGCTCAACGCACTCCGGTCCTACCAAGAGATCGCGGCAAGCGAAAACAGAAGCGGGCGCAAGGAATGGTGCCGACGGCATTTTCTGAATGAGCGAACGTTCATGGATGCGCTTAAAATCAGGGACCAGTTGAGGGGAACGTGTCAGAGGGCGGGATTCGACTGGAGAGCATCGAGGAGCGATATGGAGGAGCCCGTGTTGAGGTGTTTTACCGCTGGGCTGGTGCAGCAGAGTGCGCTGTTGCAGCCGGACGGATCGTATAAGCAACTTATGGGGCACTCTATCGTTAAGATTCACCCAGGGTCGACGCTGTGCAACAAGAAGGTGCCTGCGATCATATTTGATGAGCTGGTATGTGGATGCGATCCTCTATTCTTCCGTCGTATGTTGATGTGCCACGCAGGTGTATACGAGGCAGATCTACGCCCGAGGGGTCTCCTCTGTGCCGAGAGGATTCTTCAGTGGTGCCACGCCGACGCCAACGAACGGACCCACGACGAGTAGATGATAGTGCGACTTGGATGCCGGATGATATCTGTAGCCAGTCAATGCCAGAATGCCGAGAAGTTTCAGCCGATCTGCGATGGAAACGGTTGAGATGATTCGCCAACTGCGTTACCTGTACACCCGTATCCAAGGGCTGCTTGCCAGGCGTTTCCCTCTCCAATGCTCAAGGTCGATGCAGAAAAGCACCCGGAAATATTCCACAGCATCCGTGGCAACGCACCCATCAAGACCAAAGGTGCGCATCACTTGTCACTTCCGAGACATGTCGTCCATCATGAGAAGACGAATGGATGTCAATGTCTTTGGAGGCCAAGCGCCAGCTGGTATTCACACCCTCTCTCTGTAGAACTTATCGAGAAATTGCTGCACAGTCTCGCGAGCAGCGGATTTGGCACGCGGACTGCGCAATGGTTGGAACTCGTGGATGTGTCGGTCGTGCCCAAGCCCGATGAACCAGAGAGACAAGAAGCGAGGGTGGTTGTAGAGATGACTGTCACCAAAGGTCTGTTAGATGGGACCCTCGTCGACACAATTTGACGTGCATATGGCCGTTGCGATAAATGTTCGACACAAGACATGCTGAATCCCGCCGGGAAGATGCACGGAGCCTGTATCACACATCTGGTAGACATGTGCGTGTCTGTCCATTTGATCGGCGTTAGTTGACATTCATACACTGGCAGCTGCACGACGCTCCCCATCTCCGCGATCACACACATGCGAGACGGAGTTGGTTCAGCGGGGGTGTCACAGAACATCAGCATCATATACCATGCGCCGGGCAGTTTGTACGTTTTCCGCGCATACGCCTTCGTCTGCAGCGGGTGATTGATGAACGATTGCAGGGGGGACAAGCTCAGGTTGATCAATACGAGCACGACCATCGGGGCACGCACGTCGAGTGCCAGAGTTGACGTGAGTTCTGTAACTGCGCGACGGACTCGGAGGCCGACTTGATGTAGATATGGGATGTGACGCACCGTCGCCTTGTGGCGTCTGCCACGCAAGTCAAGATGGAACCGAAACTCTAAGCTCGTGCCATTTCACGGCGAGCGCGCCGCTCTGCCGCAGTCCTCCCGCTGAAGGGTAGCCGAGACCGGGTAGACTACTTGTGCAGCTACCCGAGCGTGTACAGATCTGTGCTAGTTACATTTCATCTTCAAGCCACATGGATGTTGAGTCGCTGGAGAGATGCCTGCTGGTAGGGCGGTGGGATGACCGGCTCTCTGCGTCTGTGGAAACTTACCCTGCGGCGAGACTCGCGAAGGCCGTCGTCGATGGTGATCTCCGAGCCGTGCTCACGTCCACCTATGCTCAGCAAGCTTTCAGTGTGCATCCCTCCGTCCCTCTCGATCAGCCTTACCAGAGTCTTCTCCAGTGGTCCCTGCCGTCCGTCTCTGCCCAGCAGCAGCGAGACCTCATCCTGCTCATCCTGGGGGTGGCCTGTCTCCACGCCTTCGTTCAGGCGAACTGGACCGGCCCAGACCTGAACCTCAAACCCTCGGACATCGTCCTCTTCCCCGAAAACCGCCCGTCTCTTTCAGATCAGGTTCTCAATTCAAGGGCCGTGGCTGAACTCGCCTACGGCGGCGAACCTGCATACCACCTCGTCCTTGCCGCGCCCTTGTTCCGTTTCGCGCAGATTCTGTTTAGTTTCCCCCATGGCAACCTCATCTATGCGCCGTGGTGGCGCTTGAGGGCATGTATCATCCATGAACAGTTACTCGACGAAGCCGTTGCCCTGCCATCAGACGTCCGCGGTTCTCTGACGCCGCTGATGGAGCGCACTGCCTCCGACCCTGTCCTCGCTGGTCGTTTGCAACTGGAACAAGGTCTGTTGGAACACCTCCTTTCCCACGACAAGTCTGCCGCGGAATCCTTTGTTCGTGCTGCCCTCGGAACCGGGTTACAGTATGAACTCACCGGAGCGCTCGGAAAGCGAACAAAGTTCCAGCAGAACGAGTTGTCTCAACTCGTCCTTCTCGCCGAAAGCAGAAAGCGGGATGATGATATCAGCGGATCCTCCGCCGAGTCCGGAAATTCTGGCGGTCCATCGAATGGATCACACGCGCCGGACGACGGATCGGTTCGTCATCCGAGCGTCAAACCGAGTCTCCCAGAGACCTTGCCATTGAATGACGATACCCTCCTCGAGCAAACTGAATTCACGTCCTCAAACCCCTGTGCCACGGCCCTGCTCAGTCACCTCGATCCGTCCTCCCAACATCCGTTACACCCACTTGACCAATGCATCCTCCTTTCCCTGTGCCTGAACGTCCGCAATACATCCCCTTCGCACGGTTTGACAAGCGAGCAGATGTCTCCTTACGTGGCCCGGGTCATATCGCACCCTCGGAATTGGTCCGTTCACACCATGGCACTCCTCCTCCGATCCCGGCTTGAATCCACGAGAACACGGACCATCGAGCGTTCCGCGTTTCAGCTCCAAGCGATCGTGGACCAGATGCCTACCGCCGATTCCCAACTCTCAGAAAGGTTGCTCTACTTCCACTCGATCCCGTTACCGAGTAGATGGGAAATGGAGCGTGAGCTAGCGTTGCGCTACCTGTCCATCGGCGTGGTCAAGTCTGCTCTCGAGATCTTTGAGCGGCTGGAAATGTGGGAGGAGGTCGTCAAGTGTTGGCAGTCCATGGAACGTCGGGATCAAGCGATCGCGATCGTCCGTGATCTTCTCGAAGGCCGGAAAGAAGAAGCGGAGAGCGTCATTTCCAAAGGAAAAGACATCTCCTCCGCCCGACGGTCCAATTTAGACGGCGCGAGAGAGGCTAAACTTTGGTGTCTTCTGGGAGACCTCGAGCCTGACAACGCTGTGAAGCATTATGAGCGTGCATGGAGTTTGTCAAAGGAGACGTCAGGCCGCGCGATGCGCTCGTTGGGCGGGTATTATTTCGCTCGTGGAGAGCTCGTGAGCGCTGTCCCATGCCTCTTGCGAGCGGTGGCGATCAATCCACTCCTCTCCCGACCGTGGTTTATCCTCGGCTGCGCGTACATGCGGCTAGAGAACTGGGAAGGTGCGCGGGACGCATTTAGTCGATGCGTCTCCATCGATGACGAAGATGCGGAGAGCTGGAATAATCTGGCAACTATCTACCTTCGATTAGACGAAGCCCACAAAGACAACAAAGAAGACGACGGTCCTGAAGTAGGTTCGGTTATCACTCGCGTTCACGGATAAACTCATCATGATGATCAGTGCGGCGAAGCGTCTGGGAGGGCCGCATCTTTCTCGAGAAAGATGCTTGCCTTCCGTGCCCTCAAGCAGGGCCTCAAATACAGCTACGAGAACTGGCGCATGTGGTCCAATTACATGATCGTCGCTATGGACGTCGGGGAACTCTCCGAGGCATGCCGTGCGCAATGTCGGATAGTCGAGGAACGCGCAGCGAAGATTGGCGTGGAATGCGTGGACGAAGAAGTATTGGCGCGTCTGGTGGATGCCGTGACGAGCGTTCCCAGTGACCCTGATCGAGGCTGCCACGAGCCATCCCATGACGCTGTCACCAATCCGAATGAAGGACGTGGACTACTCAGGAGAGTCGTGGATCTTTTCGACCGGACGATCCTACCTCGCGTATCATCCCCCCGCATCTTCGCCGCGTACGCACGCCTCCTTTGTTGGCAAGCGCGGTGGGAAGATGCGCTCAAGGCTTACCTGGACGGATATCGTTGTAGCACGGCCGGGACTTTTGAGAAAGGGGAGGCGGACGTTAGGAAGTGGCGTGAAGCCATAGATGAAGTGGAAGAAATGGTGGACGTTCTCAGAACCTTCGGCCCGCGGATGCAAGGCTTCGATTGGAGACACCAGGGACGAAACATCGTGCGAACATTCATAGGACGATCAAAGGATTTCGAGGACGAACCAGAGTGGGCTCGGCTGCTAGAGATACAAAACGAGCTTCGAAATGAGTAGCGATGATGGCCACGATACATGATTTGGATCATAGAAGGCGGAAAGGATTAGCTCGACAGCAAGACGACCACATCTGCAACGATAACACGCAAGCAAGAAGAAACAAAATGCCCGGTGGTGCGACCACCGAATCTAGATGTATAGTGATTATGGCCTGTGCTGAGTGGTGTCACGGCGGGAGATTCTTTCCAATCTAGGTCTGCCAACCCAGCGCCATTGCCATGCGATTGAGGGAGAGAGTGGTGAGGATCTCGGTCACAACACAGAGTCCGGCGTGCTTGATGGTAAGGCTAGCACTGAACACGTCCTCGGGTTGACTTAATTCCCAGATCGCGACGGTGGTACGCCCATCGACGCACTGCAAATCCAGTCAGACACAGAACGACAGAGAGGAAGGGTAAGACCCAACCTCCATCTTCTGCGGGAGGATTCTCCACTTGAACTCTTTTCCATGTTGCGTAGTAAAATAGCGTGATCTGCGACGGATTCGGTCAGATCACTTCGTCAGCTGCCCGTCGGTCGTGCTGGAACGGGAGGGCCACGTACGTGCTGCCCTCTTTTCTCTGGCGAATATGCTGCGCCATCGGGACCTCTAGTCCGTTGCCATAGACGAGAAACCCGCGCGCCTTGTTTGGACCAAAGTACAGGTAGGCGTTGTTTGGCCCCATGATGTCGGGGTGTTGCTGACACCATTCGGCCTCACGGGCGACCTGGACGACGATGTTGGGGTGTTCATGGACCTGAGGAGGGAGATCAGAAGATGGGGATGTGCGCGTGGCAGGTCGGCAGACGTACCGTTTTCCTGGGAACAAAGGAAAGGCTGAGGGATCGCAAGTGGGACAAAGGAGAGCGCAGACGTACACGGTGAAGGCTGGTCTGCTCTCCAAGTCTTCAAATCGGTGGGAGAAGGGGTCAGAGCCGAATTGCAGAAGGACGTATGTACCAGCCATGTCGGTGTGAAGGGGAACGAGGACTCGACACCACGTATAACATACTTACACGAACAAGGGCACTGAGTCTGGCAACACTGCCACAAGAAGCCCGACTGTCTCCACGATCTAAAGAAGCGTGGGTTGGCCCACAGAAATTAGAAACCATGCATCTCCTATACACCCCCAACAAGTCTATACCCATGACCAGCCATGGGAGTACACTCACCAGAAAGTTAGAAAACATACAAAGTTGGTTTGGAACCAATTGAATGTTCAGAAATTGGGAAACAATACATGAGTGATGTAGATACAGCATAGTAACAAGAAAAGTCTTCAGATCTGAAGTAAATCATGTCAATATTTGAAGTCATGATTGATACACTTTTACTAAAGATTTCAACTGCAAGTCCTGGAACACGACATTTGTTGTACATGTTCCTGCACAATCTTTTGTTGAAAGTACTTTTTAGCCCCTCCAGGTGTACAGTGTGAGAGCGTAATGTAAAGCTGTCCATGGGAGAACACAAGAGTACTTCTAGAAAAAGAATTCTTGTTCCAATGCATAAGCCATGTGCGGTATCCAGGTTTCGAAGGTGGCACTCTTGTATTGCATTGCCTTTTATCATCACTTCACCTAAACTAAGCCCAGCAAGTTGTTTGGTTGCTTGCTGGAGTGCGAGCACTAGCAGAGTTCTAACCTTGACTGAAAAACCGCACGGAATTGTGGCTGTCCCCTACATAGTAAGAAGACATGTTTTATTCACCAGGCAGACATCAGTCATATACTAGGAAACAGAGCGGTCAGGAAAGATATGTGACTGCGAGCATGCGCATACCGTGTACAATACCTGGTCAAGCGTCGTGAGCGACCGCCACCGCAAGAAGAGTGGCGCATACCGTAGAACAGGGTCCATACAAGAATGAACGTAAAGATGTTGTCCTGGCCAGGGTTGACCAGCTCCCCAAGACCGCCCGGGAGGTATCTCGTGGGCTTTCCCTTGCAGTTGATGGCGTATATGACGAAAGATGTCGACAGGACGGACGTGGCGAATAAAGCAAACCCGAGCCAGTTCTGGAGGCCGAGTATGCCAGCGACCGCGCCTGCGAAGCACGAGGAGAGGAACTTGACGGAGACCAGGGATTGGTTGTGCAGGACATTGGGGGAAAAGACCAGGTCTGAGGGGGTCGCCATCTTGGAAAGGAGCGGAGACAGATGGACCGGCTGGTTGCCCAAAAGTGGCAAATCAGCGCTTCGGGGTTCGGCAGGTTGATCAGACAGTCTCCTCCTCCCAATTGCTGTGGGCAATTTTGTCGCCATCGCAGCATGTCCAGAATATCGGACGGTCAGGCCATCAAGGTCGGGGTGCTTGGTGCCACAGGAACAGTGGGCCAGCGTTTCATTACCCTCCTCGCGAACCATCCGTGGTTCACCATCCATGCCCTCGGTGCATCTGCTCGATCTGCTGGGAAACCGTACCCAAAAGCGGCCAACTGGAAGCAGACGTCCCCCATACCTGCCGTCGTCAGAAACACCGTCGTGCAGCCCTGCGAGCCCGAGCTTTTCAAGGACTGCGCCCTCGTCTTCTCCGGCCTCGATGCCGACTTCGCCGGAGACATAGGCAAGCCCTTTTTTCACCCGCCATAGACGTGCGCGCGTGCAGTTGCTCACAGCACCCTCTCTCTCTGTCTGCAGAGGCCGCCTTCAGGGCTGCCGATCTTGCCGTCTTCTCGAATGCCAAGAATTATCGGCGAGACCCCGCGGTCCCGCTCATCGTCCCGCTCGTCAATGCCGCCCATCTCTCCATGATCCCACAGCAACAGGCCCTCCATCAGCCGCCGCTCAAGAAAGGTTTCATCCTCACTAACGCCAACTGCTCAACCACCGGTCTCGTGATACCCCTCCGCGCCCTCGAAAAAGCCTTTGGTCCGATCGAGTCGTGCCTCGTCACGACGATGCAGGCCATCTCTGGCGCAGGCTACCCCGGCGTGCCCAGCCTCGACATCGTCGACAACGTCGTGCCTTACATCGGAGGGGAGGAGGAAAAGATGGAGTGGGAGACGCTCAAGATTCTAGGAAACCTCGTAGAAGGCGATGACGGCCTCTCCTCGTTCGACATGCGTGCCCATCATCCCCTGCGCGTATCTGCATCGTGTAACCGCGTCCCTGTCGTCGACGGACACATGATGACCGTGTCCGTTCGCTTCGCCCGCCGCCCACCTCCTAGCCCACAGCAAGTGCGTGAGGCGCTTGTCGCGTATACCCCTGATGCACCCGCCTGCCCCTCTTCCCCTGTGCATGCCATCTTCGTGCACGAAGAATCAGACCGCCCTCAGCCCCGCTTGGACCGGTATTACCAGGACGGTGCGGGTGTCTCTGTCGGCAGAGTGCGGCAGTGTCCTGTGCTGGACATCAAATTCGTCGTGCTTGCCAACAATGTCTCCATCGGTGCCGCCACAAGTAGCATCATCAACGCGGAGCTGGCTGTTCTGAAGGGGATTGTCCCTTGATGTATGACGAAATGCTATTCGATTAATGTAAAGTTACGCAACCAAGCGCGCAAATCAAGGGTCTAAAGTGCAGCAAACTATAAGGTATGAGTGCCTCATTGAGGGAGATACCACCATAAGTCGGGTGCAAGTCACCTAGCAGCAGTCAGAACAACACTGACCGCTCTGGTAGGCTATCGCGCCCATTGACGGCAGCGACGACACAGGGACTAGGAACGCACCGAAGCGCAACCAAGCGTCTCAAGTCCAATCAACGGCAAGGTGTACCAAAACACGGCCAACCGTAATGTGCAATCAGGTGCTGCAGAACTACGTGCAACCGCGCTCCAAACCGTAAAGTGCATGAAAATCGCCATCGCTGCGAATTCGTACTACCTAGTAGAAGCATTTGTGGGAGTCGAGTCAAGTTGTTCTTCTTGAATAGGTAAGGCAAGCAAGCAACTTTTGACCGTTCGTCGTCGTGTTCGTGCCACTATCAAATACGCTCAACGCCCTGGACACCTCCTTCCTGGCAAAGACATTGGCTGGACGGGTCAGATCCAAGAATGACCGCGTCAAAGTGTCGGAATCGGCATTTTCTCCTCTTGAGGTGTGTCCGCCCGTCACGACTGTCGAAGACAAAAGAAACCAGACACTGAGGACACCAAATCGTTGCAGTCTCTCTTCGGATTCTAGCCTATTTTTATCTGTTTCCCGCCGGTGAAGGGGTGGTAAGGCCCATACCGGATGGCGAGCTCGACGCCTTGAGCAGCGCATCCAGTTTCCAGGGGAATACCGGCGCGTAGGTCTTTTCCGTGGGCTTGCGCCCCATGACTGGAACCGTGATCACTGAAGACGCAAAATCGGTGCGCAAGGCCGCAAGAAGGAAGGGTAAGGCGAGAGGAAGCAAAGTTGGGAAAAGCTCAGATCGCGGCCGTTCGTGGCAGGCCTGTTCATGAATGCAGCAGGACACGTCGTAGATGGACACGAGTGGGAGGAATGGCTTTAAAGTTAGTTTTCGTCGTTTCTCCATTTGCTATGCTAGCCACTGCCCTCCCCTTGTTGAGGGGCACAACGGTTGCATGGAGACAGGTTGGGGCTTACTTTATCGCGCGCAAGGAAACACGAAATAAACAATGTCGACTCAGCATACAAGGTTAATACAAGACGTCGAAAGGGGGTAGAGGAGTGGGGGAGGGGATAGTACACGGTTACGTGGCGAGTGTCCGAGAGAAAATGAGATACTACCGTACGATGATAATCGAATGTCTACATATTCTCAGTAGACGCCACTTGAAGGTCGCGAGCTTGTCCGGCAGTCCCGCTAATCGTATCAAGTCGTCTAGGCCCTGGATGTCAAGGTCGTCAGTTACGCGAAATGAAGAAGGAAAAGAAACGAGACGAGCCTATACGACAAGTCTACGACTCTGAGGCCTACGCCGTTAGTAAAGGCCGTTAATTATACGAAAAAGGAAAAAAAAAAAGACGAACCTGAACAACAAGTTCACTAGTCCAAGGCCTCGACGTCAAGGGCGTCAGTTATACGAAGAGATAAGAGGAAAAGAAGAACGAATCTAAACAGCAGTCCACCAGTCAAAGCACCCGTCGGCACGGACAACTAACCCATAGATAAAGGAGCATGACGGAAAGAGAAGAACGTAACGGAAGGAGAAGAAGTCGCATAGGTACAGGCAAGAAGAAAAGGAACGAGACCGCCTCGCCAGTGTCCCCGATGTCGTCTCGTATCGATGTCGCGACCTACGCCGTGATCGGGTAAAGGTAGGAGTCCGGGAAGGCCTTCTTGACACACTCCTTAACCCAGTAGTATGGCGACGCATAGGTAACGTCGGTAGAGCCTGTCTGGCCGGCACCGCCGGTGAGGATGCCGACGATGCGACTCTTAGCGTCAGCGATGACGGACCCGGAATCCCCGGGGGCCGAGAAAGCGCCGTCCTTATGGCTGTACGGGTAGATGGCTACCTCCATGGACGTCGAGCGAATGCCGTAGTCGTCGTATTCCCGGACGAAGGATTCGATTCCGGTCGCGCGACCGATGGTAACTCCAGTGGTGTTGCCGTTCTTGACGACGATGAGACACTCTTCGCCGTTCGCGTCGAGCATGGTCGGGTAGCGTAGCTCGTCTTCCGTGACGACGTCTTGAAGCTGCAGGAGGCCGCCACGCGGATATTTGAAGGAGGTGCGGGACTCAGCGTGAGGGTGCATCTTGAACATGAACTGGGCGGGCGTAATTCTGGTTCCTAGACATAATAGTTAGACCAGAGGACCTTGATAAGATAGATCGATACGTACCGAGATGAATTACGTTGCCCTTGAAGCCCTTCCAGTCGATCTTCTCGCCGTACAGCTCAACGAGAGCCCAGTCCTCCATGAAGCATTTGTCGCCGATACCGACGGAAATAGGAGGGGCGTGGAGGACGCGTC
This sequence comes from Phylloboletellus chloephorus, assembly GCA_038091355.1. Lineage (NCBI taxonomy): Eukaryota > Fungi > Basidiomycota > Agaricomycetes > Boletales > Boletaceae > Phylloboletellus > Phylloboletellus chloephorus. Next base: position 6,051 of record JBBPOI010000084.1, on the reverse strand, counting down.
CCAGGATGCGCTGGCTCTCTGCGCCCCAGAACCTCGCGATCTTACCGTGGAACGCGTTCAGGGTCCCTATCGACTTCTCCGCCTCTGTCAACTTGCCCTTAAACGTCTCCCGCGCGTCAGCTATCGCGGCGTCCTCGCCCTCGACGGCCTCCCCCAAACCCTCAAGCTCGTCTTTGTAGTGGTCGACCATGACAGCCTCGTGCCCAATCTTGCCCATGATGGACTCGAGTACGTTCTGGTAGGCCTTGCTGCCGAGGAGGATGACCTCGCGACGAGGCGAGCTCTTAGTCTTGCGGGCGTAGAGCTCGTTACGATATTCGCTCGGTGGGAGAACAACATGGCGGGCCGTAAGGAGGAGGACCCGATTGCGTTCGCCGCCTTCGCGGAGGTAGAGACCACCAGTGCCTTCGAAGTGAGGGTAGGCTTTGGGAGCGATTTGGAGACCGAGTGCGGGAGTGAATGGGCGGCGTACGTCGGCGGTTGGGTCAACGGAGGGGACGTGGCTGAGGAGCTGCGGACCGGCGGACCGGGTGAAGACCGACTCGCGGAATGCGATCTCGACGCCGGTGATCTGAGACTCCGCGAGGGTCTGCTTGCAGCGCACGGCCGATTCCTCGGCGACCTCGCGGGAGAGTGTCCTGGGCATCACGCCCACCCAAAGGAAAAGGGGAGTGGCTTCCTTTCCGACCTCGGCGAAGCGGACAGGGTCAATGCTCGTCCACCTGAGGCCAACGGAATCAAAGTACTCGTAGACCTGTCGACCTAGTTTGCGCCACACGGGTGCGATCGGGTGGATGCAGATGGGTCTAGCCTCCTTCGGCACGCGCTGGGCCTCGGGGCCGGTGGGCCTCGGCCAGGGGTCCCCCGTGTGATAGATGGAGACGGGGTTGGAGGGGAAGCCATAGTAGTCGGAGTGGGCCTCAGAATAGGAGTCGGATCCCAGGGGCGAATGAGGGAGAATGTCTACGAGGTCCTTCGTGAGATCGAGGTCGGCAACCGCGGTGGGGGTGGGAGAGAGAGGAGATCCGGCGCTGTCTCGCTCAGCGACGACAATGCACTCGCTGAGGAACTCTTTTTCGTCTTCGGGAGTCATTGGATCGAGAGAGCAAAGCGAAAAGGTGAGTGCGAGGAGATAACAAAATACTAAAGGACTGACTTGTGAACGGTAGTACGTTTAGGGGAGAGCTGCGTCGTTCGGTGAGCAAAGCACCACGCCGCTTCTTCTATCTGCTTGTTGTATCTTGTCCTCCGGAATGCAAGCACTTTCTGTGTGCGTAATTAGGTCTTGTCCACACTCATACACCGCCAGCATCGGGAGGTCAACCTTCAGCCCAGATTACAGTATCTACTAGTACACCTCATTTAGGTAGAGTAAAAGTTCAGGATCAGAGCAAATGTAGATCAAAGAATAATGATATGGTCGCTGTATACAGTACTGCAGAATTCTATTATGGCGAGGGGAGGATACTATACGATCCACTGGGCATTGGGAGCAAACGATCACCCCGTGCGCGAGGAGCGGTCTCGCATCCGAACAAAGGTGTCAATGAGGCTCATCATGTTACCAATACCCTTCTCTTCAGGCAGCCAGTCGCCGTTGTTTACGCAGAGAACCTTCATGCGTTCGTGGTAGTCAAGGTCCGGAAGTAATTTGGGTGTGATCAGGAAATATTGGCAGCTGTCAGGCTTGCAGGTCACCTCCACCATGGAGTTGTGCACCGCGCGCTCTGCACGTTGGTCCATTCCCTAACAGGACCAGTCGATACAGTATCATTTATCGACGGAATCGACCCACCTGGTTAATCTCATCGACTAAGGAGAACGGAGTTCTTGCCTCTTCTGTAAGACTCATCAAGTAAAGGATGGTCGTCAGGGAACGCTCCTGAACAGTCGGCGTCGATGAGTTGATCGCAGAAAGGAATAGAAGCAGCTTACTCCTCCAGATTGCCTCTGACCAGTCAGAAGCTGCAGCTTCTCCTTGTCACGGAATTTCACGAGAATGTCAATTGCCCACTTGTCGTAATCGTCGTGAGGGGTGATCCTGATCTCGCCAGCACAACCAATCCCTATCCATCCTGTCAAATGCGGGGCAACTACTCGAGCAACCCAGCTTACGATCAAAAGCACCAGAAAACTTCTTTCCAATGCTTTCCACAAGTCTTTCGAGGGCAGGTTGCCAGTTGTCCTATTCGACCAGTCAAGCATCTCCGTTTAGTCAGTTGTATGAAAGCCTCGCGTACTCTGGCGGATTTGATTTCCCGCTCCAACCGTTGACCAGCCTTGTCTTTGTCCCGCAATGACTTGGTCAACCTTGCGATCTGAATATGGATTAGTGCATGTCTGCCACTTACGAAACGGCCGAACATACCTCCGCCTTTCTGCGTTCGTACTGCTCAATCACCCCTGGATTCGTCTGCATGATCATTTCCAGGTTGGCTTGTTGAACTTCAAGGTCCGCTTGTAGTTGGTCCACCGTCCGGTCATGAACAGAACCATCCTGGAGATAGCCGTGTTAGTCTCCTCTTGACGAGCATAATAATTGAATTTAGGGCCATCTCACCATTTCCATTTTTGCGAACTGGTCTTGGAATTCTTGGTCCATGCCTCGAACAAGCGTGACACTAATATCTCGCTTTTCTTTCGCATCAGCTTTGAGCGCAACGTAGATTTGGTGAGCTGTGTGAGAGCAATGAATATATGTCCGTGGAGGTGACATAATTGTGATTCACCTTCCTCAAACTCGGCTAGCGCTTTCTGATACTGTGTGTCCTTCTTTTGACAGAGGGCCTCGAGGGCGTTCCTATTCGCGCCGACTTGTAAAAACTCAAGCCCACTACGAGTAGCAGCAGCTTGATCGGCAACAGCAGCATGGACAAGTTGCTATTCGAGAGCATGAGCGATCACACCGAACTTAGCGGGGGCAATGAACACTGACGGTATATTCCTGAGAGATCTTTATGCGCTTCCGTGACAAATCGAGCAGCGTCCTTTTAAGACGAATACGCTCGTCATCGACTGAGGGTGCATTTTCCAACTCCTTGAGCTTATTCTTGCTCGTAACTACAAGGGCCGCAGCTCTTCGCCTGAAATATCACCAAAAACGAGGAGATCAACATACCAATCCTGGAACTTAATGTTGCCAGCTGCCTCTGCGTATCAGTCACCTTTTTCTTCCGACCCTCAAGGGACTCCTTCAAGGGAGGTTAGCCCGACTGATATCACCGTGAAATGCGGACACCTGACAAATTTCTTCTTATACTGGGTTTCCTCCATTCTGATGATCCGTTCCTCTGCTGCAAGGGTGTTGGCGCCTTCGTTGATGTCCTCGAGGCCTTGCCTCGCTTCTTGTATAGTTTGATCCAGTTGTTTCTTGATCTCAGGATCGACTGCAGCCCTGTAAGGTCTTATTTCATAATGGGAACCTTCGCAGCAACGCACCAGCACTGCTGACGAGATTGCGGGCTGGCCGAATTTCACGTGTCGCGTTCTGCGCTGCACGTTTTCCGTATCGCGAGCGCTGGACGATGTTGATCACGTTCCCTGCAATGAATGTGGCTCCACCACCTTCTCCACGAGGACCGATACGCGAGACAGCCTCCATAGCACTGGGTACGTCAACCTTTGAACCGTCGAGAGCTATGGCCTACATGGGACGGTCTGAATCCAATCCAAAATAGAGGGAGGGGACTACGCACGGTACGATGCATATTTATTTCCCGACTCAGGTACCACAACAAGCCATCGGGACAGCTGATTTTATCAATAGCATATGTATCAAAACCAAGTATCTTGAGCTACCTGAGGCGTTAGAAGCGTCCAGAAATGGGAGAACCTAGAACGGACTTCTTCCGCGTTCATTGGTGGGCCAGCATGCTCAATCTTGGGACGGAACCAAGTGTTGATTTTAGCTTCCTTCCTCAAACCCGCTTCGTTTGAGTCGTTCAAGGAACGGTTGAGTAATTCGTAGTCTTCTTCACATTGTGCAACAATGGTCTTGAAAGAAAGGCAAGTGTTAGAAATGACTGGGAGATAACGAATTGGCCACCTTCAGTTGATTGGCGTTGAAGCAAGCCTCCACAGCATTTGTAAACCTCTTGTTAGGTACGCTGCAACTGATCATGGGAGGTTCGAAAACCTCCATCTTAAATCTACTCTGATTGTTGCGAAGCCAGGCTACCGCATCAGCGTGGTCCCGGTCCCAGGATCGAAGATTCTCTAGCTTGCGATGGCGCTCATCATCTAGTCTCTGAAGCCTGTCACCACAAATCATCAGAGAGCCAACCGAGGGTGCAAACTTCTCACTGGTCCATAGCTTCGTTGATCTTGGATTTCTGAGAGGCTGATGCCTCAATATTAGCCTTCTGGCGGTCTTGGAGTTCCTCCATGCGATTCTTCGTGTGGGTGTGATCCATGTTCAATTGGCGCTGATTGATAACCAGCGTATGTTTCATCATTGTAGCATTGTTGAAAAATTTACACGTACAATTTCATTGTTTATGGCTTGCAGATCCTCCAACTCAGGGGGATTATCGATGTCGTTCTGCATCCTCCTGATCTGGTTTTCAAGTTCTTTGATTTTCTTCGCGCGGTCCTTCTCGCCACGCTTGAGTCCATCCAGCCTATTAGTGACGTCCTCGGCATCGTTCTCCTGAAAGGCAATGAGCCTTCGTCATGGGAAGGGGAGGTACGTATGAAACGAACAAGTTTATCGCTTTCCTGCCATCTCGCCTTCATCTGCTGGAACTTTTGCTTGGATGCATTCTTCTTCTTCTCTCGAGCTTTCTCGAATTCCTTGTACTGAGCGGCCAATTGTCTGTATAAGCGTTGCCAGGTCGGATATCAGTGTGAAGAGCGAACTGCAGCTCACTCGCGTTTTGCGTGCACATGAGCGTTTCTGTCTCTGAGTTCTGCAACACGAGCATGTAGCTCGCGCTGGCATTCCTTGGCTTGTGCATACCGTTCCTTCGCCTCGTGGTACTCGTTGACAGGGATCAAAACCTGCAAAACACAGATCTGGGGATTTTTAGGACGGTGGAGATTGACTGAAAAGAAATCAGAATACTTCTTGCTCGATTCGCTTGCGTTCTTGGTACCGTGCTACGTCTCGCTCGAGCTGAGCGTTTCGCTCCTCCATTGTTCTGAGCTGTTCCTGCTCATCGGTGATCCGCTGCGACAACGTGTCAAAAAACTAGGGTTGGTCTATATGATGAGTATCGCATTACCTCTTGTAAAGTTTTGAGCTGCTTGCCGGAAGAAATAAGGGTGTCGTGCCACATTGTTAAATTGGTGTCACCCGCAGCTCGCTGAGTCTCCCTAAGTAGCGCCGGGGGAGTCATCTGTGCGAACTCGGAGACTTTGTCTTGAGGAAGGAAAGAACTAAATAGCACAGATATGAACTCAGTATACGAAATGTACACAAATTAACAATTTTCTGTTACCAAAGGTTGCCGACTTGGACATTTAGCTTCGCCATACGGCTGGAAATTTCTTTGCCGGTAGTCTGTTGCCCATTAAGAGTGAACGTGGATGACCTAGACTTCGCGCTCAGGTTGCGCCGAATGACCAGGTTCTGCTCGCCTGCCGCTCCCTTGAGCTCAATTTCAACGTATCCTGTTTCCTTGTCATTCTTGACGAATGAGCTGATCTCGCTAGCACGGCCCAAGGTCTAGAAATAGAAGTAAGGAGCTGATCTACCATACAGGGGAAGACTTACACTAGGTGGCCAATTCAGACCAAGGCAGATTGCACATGCAATGCTACTCTTTCCGGTGCCGTTGGGACCGAGGATCATGTTTAGGTAAGGACCTGGACGAAACTGTACCCAATCGTAGGTGACGAAGTTCTGCAACTGGATACGGACTATGGACCCGGGAATGAAGCTATAAGGGATTGCTGTAAGAGCGGTCCATTCCGATACCGCCAAAATGGAGTGGCCCACCCGTCATCGTCCCGGGGGAGAGTTTGGACGCGTTCTCGTTGCACTTGGCTGGGGCTCGAAGGAACGGAAGTGCCGATTGAGTTGACCTTGGCGCGCTTTCGCCCCTTGGGGGT